>SNQJ01S0020509.1:11752-41702 GCA_010110895.2 Picea sitchensis | reverse complement strand
TTATTTAATTTTATATGAATATTAACTAATTTTTTTATTATTTTATTTTAAATAATAATTAAGTAATTACTAAATAATATTTAAATATTACATATTTAAGTAATTACTAAATAATATTTAAATATTACATTTAAATTGTATCACAATATGTTTATGGTTGTGGTGATGCATGCCGGCCGTCAACTAGCAACAACCACATTAATGTAAAAAGTGGTTGATATACGCAGATCGGGCGCCATTAATTAAAAAAAAAGTCAAAAAATGGCGCCTATCTGCCTATATCAACCACTTTTTACATTAATGTGGTTGTTGCTAGTTATATACAGTTTGAGTGGGTCTAATGGTTAAGAATATAGGTTTCCTCCTATGAGATCACATCTTCAAATCCAAAAGGATAGGATGAATCTATTGTCTGTTTTTCAATTTTTCAGATAAGTAAAATTGTGGAACATAATAATTAACGTGGCATGAGTAATACAAGCCATACGTCTAGTCCCAGGCAGACTCGAATTCATGACGAACGGCATGAAATTTGAAAAGAAAAAAAGGAGAGTGATAGGAATTGAGATGGAAAAACTCAGTAGACAGCATACCTGCACTCGCTCTTGTCAACACACTAGCTCGACATGCTTGCAAGGAAAATGAGAAGAAAGAACAAATTACTTTCAGTTAAATTTTCAAATGCCGCCTTAATCTACTCTCGCCCTCCCACAGTAGCTCCCTCTTTGCCGGATTTGGAGAACTTCACATGATATCCACCACTGGCAACATTGAAGCAGGGTACGTTCAAAATGCTGGAATGGGTTTCAATGGGCCGGCAAGTGAAGACAAAGACCGACTGTCGATCATGATGATTCAAATTCAAATGGAGTTAATGAATGTAGCGGCCATGACGTTTGCCAGTACGTTGCTGTCTTGCTGATTATGATTGGGATGATGGTAGATATGCATGGACGATTGACGATGCCTGCTGCCAGATAGACAGGAAAGGACAATCGGAAGCTCTCTCGAGAGGATCAGCCCGGGTGGAGGCAGTAACGGATGGAATTTGACCGGCAAATTATTGTTTGTAACTGGGTGATTTTATTGTTTCTAACTGGGTGATTTGTGTTAAGAAATTCTGAGAAAGTGTCAACATTCTTGGTTAAATGTGTCAAAACGGGCATCTGAGTTGTGGAAATAGTTAAATTTGATGATGAGTTGTTCAGATTTGAAATTCCAACCGTAAAGAGTGGTGATCAAATTTGAAAGGTTACTTTCTGGGTAAAAAGGAGTGGTGACACTCAAATCGAGCGTTACTTCTTCAAAAATGACCTGAAAATAAAAAATAGTAATCCTTTATAAATTTAAATTTGAAGCAATACCTTTATATTTGATTTTATCTATCTTGAATGAAAAGCAAAATAATATAATCAATTAAATACACTAACTAATATATATTTTATTTGTAATTTGTTTTTAAAATGATAAAAATAAAATTAAATATATTTCTCATTAATTTTTTTTACCATTCTTATAGTTATATATACATTATAAATAAATGAATTTTATAAAAGATAAGTCATTATTATTATTTTTATAAAAATAGTGTTAAAAATAACAATATAAAACTTCATACAAAATGTGAAAATCAAACATTTTTTTATACACCCATACAAGAAAGGATTTCTTGTACTCATATGGTGTTTGAGGAGTAAAAACATATCACAATCATATTTAATGATGGGAAACAATGTCCTTTAAACTCCTAAACACATTTAGTATGCTCTATGTAAATCTTATTTTAAAAGAAGAATTTGTAGTAAATTTTGAGGCCTTTATTGAAAGGTGATAACTCTATCAAACTAGAAGAGTCATGAAGAGAGATTACTTACTTTATAGGCCTTTATAAACATACAAATCTACACATGATTTTATTCACTCCTTATTATTTAGGTTAATATGTCTATACTTTGAGCTTCCTAGGATCAATACAAGCACATTATTCATCAATACCACCAATTATATTATGCTTATTAAAGATATTGATTGTTCACTTTATCTCTCAACCCATGCAATAATGCATGCTAGAGTCAATGTTAGAGTAATCCCTAATCCATTGATCTAATGATAAGAGCAATTATTTAACATTCTTCATAGCTTTTACATTCTCCATAGCTTGCTTATGATCCCGCTAAAGGATAACAAATGTTTCTACAAGCATTAATTATGCAAATGATACATCTCATAGCTCTTAGGTTTGAGGCACAAGGAAAGAGAGCTATGGGGCATTCTTGAAATACTTGATCTACAAAGTATCATCATAATGATATCGATGTTGCTAGAAACAATAAGAATAAAGAAAGAGTGTGATAGATAAAGATGCATAGAATCAAGAAAAGGGGAATGATCAATGTACACAACAAATAAGTGAAGGTTTGATGATGTAGAAAATTGAATGAATATAATCACAATTCTCATTGTTGTAAACTCAATTTTAAGAGAGGTATGGGTCATTCTCAAAACATTTGACCCGCAAAGTATGGTCATATCAATATCAATGTTGCTAGAAACAATAAGAAAAAAGAAAGAGTTCAATTTTAAATTTAATTGATAACATTAAAGTTTAAAAAAAAATCATTGAGATTAACATAGTGTTTATCCAAAACAAAAATATTAATACACTTTTGTACATGAAACAAAGAAAAGTTATGCATTATCTTTACAATGAGTTGGATCAAATTGTAAAAAATCAATGGGTTCTTGAGCTATTTGCATTCAACTATTAATTATGTGTTTTGTTACCATTAAGTATCTATTTCCATAATGGAGATGTCAATAATTGCATACTAAGTTACAATGGATTGTTCAGAGATTTGCATTGAAGTATTAATTAGGTGTTTTGTTACCATTAAGTATCTATTTCCATAATGAGGATGTCATGAGTTACATACTAAGTGGTTTAGAGGCCAACATTGAATGTACTCAAATAATAATTAAATATTAGATACCAATGTTATTGCCACATCATGATTGACAATGGATATACACATAACATTACCAATCCAACAAAATAACTATGAACCAATATGTTAGAAACCTTTAAAGAGATGGAATATGTGAACATGAAGAAATACTGACAAGCTCATTTCCTTAAGTTAGCTTGATGTTTATTGTTTACTCTTCAAAATTGTCATTGATTTTCATTGAATCCCATATTTGTAGTTAATATTACTAATAAGTTTACAATGCCATTACAATTTACACTCATAAACCATGAATAATTATTTTGGTGTTTACAAAGGAAAGATTAGAAGAAAAGATAACAAATTGAATGGCCTTCTGGCGAGGGGGCATCCAAACACATTAAGTATGGACAATGAATGTGATGAAAATTCTCGTATATGCTCATAATAGATAGATTCAAGTGGAGATTTAGAAAGACAATGTTTCCAACTAATCTATCATTAAGTGACACTTAAAATGGTGCATACTCCAATATGGTAGTAGGATTATGTAGGCACAAGCTATGTGTTGGATTTAATTTTGTGAAATTATACATTTACATTTTTTTGAAAGGGGGATTTTTTAATTATTCTTCTAAGAAAAATTTGAATCCTTTAAAAGGGCTGGGAAAGGTTCAATTTTGATTAATAAACAAAGGTATAAGCAAAACAAAGACAATACTGACAACATTACAATAGTCTTTATAGATACCTAGTGGTTAAATTTGAGGGGTATTTACCTATACTTTTTCTTATTTAAGTGCCATATACTGACAATTTTTAAATATGCACATCATCAACAATGTCTACTTAGTTCTTAAAACTATATAGTCTTTATTAGACCATTGGTGTGTGTTGGGAAATTGTTATGCAGGGTAGAATGACCCTAAAACTTAGGAACATACAACCATTCTATTCTACACATCAAGCCAAAAAGCTCCACATCTCTGAAATGTTGAATTGAAAATCTACCTAGTGGTTAAATTTGAGGGGTATTTACCTCTTCTTTTCCTTATTTCACTGCCATATACTGGCAATTTTTAAATATGCACATCATCACCAATGTCTACTTAATTTTTAAAACCATTTGATGGGCTAATTGAAATTTTAACCCCCTCTCTCTCTATATATATAGAGAGAGAGAGAGCCTTTGGGTAGTGTGTTGGAATCGCCAAAAAAGAACCTTCTCACACCCTAGAATAGTAATTACTCTACTTCAAGTGACAGAAAAATCACAATCAATGAGTATACTCTCCATTAATTAAGACATGATCGAGGTAGAAAAAGTGGCTAGAAGACGCTTGTGGACTTGCAAGCCTTAAGATGTGTATTTGATGTTGGATAGAGATTGGATATTGGACACAACTCAAAGTTAAAATGCAATGCACTATCCAAATGTCCAAGAGATGCATGGAGCTTGCAATTGCATGTAAAATTTCAATAAATCTCAACTTGGGGTAGTGCAAAACAAAGTCTATAGGGTGTATGAGATGAAATTTGGAAAGATGCTAAGCAAGGAATAGTCTAAATATTTAAGGATTTTTCTTTTTTTGTTTATGTTTTTAACGGTGTTGTATTCCATATGATGTAGGACACATCAAATATTTTATATAAACTTTGGAAACTTGACTATGTTATGTTAAATGCACTTTCATAATAATTTAATGCTAAGCATAGGTTGTCTTTATATTCATAACAAAAATTAATAAAAACACATATAATACATAATATTTAAATGACTAAAAAAATAAATACAAAACATTATAAGAAGTGCAGTTTTAAGAAGAACCCCATTATAAAAGTATATATATTTAAAAAGTACTAATCAAATTTAAGCTATCCAACTCCAATTAATTGCAAACTCTAGTTATGTGTTATGTATGTAGCTTACAATCTAGTGCCTACCTACCATAAGACAAAACTTTAGCATGGTTAGATGGGGCAGCTCAGCAACAAGGTCTCTTAAGTGGAGTAGGTGATGTTCATAGAGAATAAAGATGGATTTTGAATTGTGGGAAAGGAACCAACACTAGAGCTGAGCTCATGGGTGCATGGGCTACTTTAGTGCTTGCTGTTAGATTTTCAGTTTCTGATCTACAAGTTATGGGAGACTCCAAGATCGTCATAGACTGGCTCAAGAGGAAAGGTGATCTCACGGTGGAAAATCTGGATGCGTGGAAGGAAAGAATAGTAGAATTCTATCATCTTTTCAGATCTATTACATTCTCTTATATTTATAGGGAGGCGAACTATGAAGCGGATAGCCAATCAAAAAAGGCCCTCCACAACTGTCGCCGAAGAATTTCTTACACCCTTTGGATGGGCATGAAGATCCACTTCAGTACATATCTCTTCAACATCCTTACAACTGGTTTTTTCTCTTGTATGTCTATGGACTCTTATTAGACTGGAACCTGGTTTCATTAAAGACTTCCAGTTTCTTTTGTCTTATGTGTGGAAGGATATAAGTCTGCCAGCTTTGGTTCATTTTGCCTCAATATTAGTCTATTCTCTATATTTTCTAGCCTGGTGGTGTTTTTTTGTAGTTGTCAATGCAGATTTGTAAAAAGATTATATTATGTTTAATATAATGTGAAATTTTCTTTTGGAAAATTGTAGCACCCATCCAGGATGTTAAACAATTAATCTTTCATTTTATATATACACAAGAACAACTTCGTTTTAGTATAATTTCATTGATTTTTATTTACACAATTCTTCTACATTTGCTCAATGATAAATCTAGATAACATGATGAAATAAGTAATATGTTAACTCTATGATTTAGAACTTAAAGCAAAAGTATATACAAAATATCAATAACCAAATACCACCGAAAAATACCTCCTCCTTAGCTTGTCGAAGCTCATCGGTTGTAATGTAATTCTGGGCGCTTCCAAGCATTCTTTTTCCACTTTCCCAGAGTGAAACAACGAAATCCTCCCTGCCAACTAGGAGCCTAGTCAGCTTCCTAGCTCCAAGAAACCTTTCGGTTTCTTGGCCCTCCGTGCTCGTGACTCCAAGAATAACAAAGCACAAATATGCTCAAAGAAAACTATCACAAGAATTATATCTTCCAAGAATTTCACAACCTCTCATCATGCTCAAACATCTCCATCCTCCATTTGTCACCACTTCTCCTCCCTATTTATCAAGTTTCCATACACCCTTCCCCAAGTCTCTTCCACCACCCTCATTATTATCCATCAACCTCCCTTATCTAGTTTTTTGGGAAAAGATTAAAATAAAACTAAAATATAAATGACTTGCATTAAACAACAATACATAAAATGAAAAGTCTTTCTTCTCATGCTAGCTAATAAATGTAATTTGACAATTTTCACAAAAGGTACATAACACCCCATCATGTTCATTTAATTCATCATACCCACCATCTATCAAATTCAATAAGGTATTAAATGCTTCTAGATATTTTGTATGCAATATAATTTACATATTCAATAAACATTCAATTAAATAGTTAATAATTTACTTCAATAATTAATTGTACTAGTGTACATGGGTAGGGTATGTGTGCATAGCTAGCGGACACATATCTCATGTATGTACTAACGATAAACAATCATTGCCTCTAGTGCATAGTTCCTATATAATCACCAAGACATGTAGGACAATAGATCAAGTAATGCATCATTTAATAATCTTAACGAACAAAATTACACCAATTCATGAATAACTCATTATCACACTTAAAATATCAATAGGAAATCAAAGAGGATTTTAAACATGGTAGGAACCAAGTGATTAAACAATAGTTGCATCTCTAATCCCCAATCAGTATTCTCAACTAACATCGAAGCATCCTTCTTTCCTAACATACTTCCATCTTCCATCCTATCCTTTCCTCTGTTGGACTAAGCTGGAGCATCAACTATATTGACCTAACTCCACATAGAACTTGTAAGCGGAAGTGTCATACATCTTGACCAAGATTCCCCAACAGGAAACCAGCAGTCATCATCACACGTCTAGGGGAGCGTGACTTCACACAACCCTCCCACAACTCTAGGTTTCGGAGGATAAACGGTGGGCAATACCTCCACCCCTCCTTATAGAACTAGGGTTAACACCCTATATCGAGCCATATTGTGCAACTATTGTTCTTAAAGTCGCATCATCAAACAATCACTCTGGGCAAGTTGTGCGTCCTGTCAAAACCACACTCACCACAAATCATAACAATATTTTGAATCATAAATTAAATAATAAAATATAGCATGTACTATCTTCTTGATGTCTACGATATCCAAGTCACTTCAACACTACAGTCATGTGGCTATCGCATAGCTCATTGACATGTAAGTTAATCCACCAATAACTCATATCTATGCATATACACAATAATTTCATATAAGGATCCATATCTGTATTGACGTTCAATTTAAGAAATGCATGTTTATTTTTATCATGTCTGGTATCTGTTATGCATTCATATCATAACTTGAACTAGTATCCACGTACCTAAATTCCACATTTTAACTTGCATGTTTAAACAAACCAAAGAGATATCATCATCATGATTATATAACAATGAAAATAATATCATGCAACATAAAAATATGTTCATATCTCAAATATCTATCTCAATCTAACGGAGCCCAAACAAATGTTAAGAATTGAATTACTAAGATGAGTAAGCAGTCAATCTTCTAACTCCCTAAAGGTCAAGATATGGGGCGCTACAAAAATGTAGCTTACAATCTAAAATTGTACCATCAAATCAGTATATAAATAAATGTGAAGTGCATTATGTTCTATACTATATTCCCTTTAGGGAATTTTGGGTCTCACCTTCAAAAATATAAATATTACATATATGCGAAAGAGAAAGAAACTATGAAAGAATGCTTGCTTCGTTAGCATAGTGAATTTCATAGAAATCTAAAATTACTTATATCATATTTATAAACAAATGTTATAATGACATGTGTAATTAACCAGAAAATGCCAAAATCAAAAGCTTCAAGGAGGTAATTATTCCCAACAACATTACAATTCAGTGTAGGATTGGGCTTATTCAGCTTTAGTTCCTGCAAATTAACTTTGCAGTAATATCAACGTGCAAATAACAGGGTATAATCGTGCACCTATGTAGAAAATTTTAGTCTACCGACATAGCTCCTAATATCCCCTAATTTATAGGTGATCAAGTTGGTAATTTGAAGTTTAACAAAGACAGAAGTTTCACATGCTTATTACTTTTGAAGTTATTCATTAGATGATATATATATTTTTTCTATTTCTTAGAAGAATATTAAAATAACTTTGTTACATGAAGTTAGATAACATTTATGGTAAATAAATTGATGGTTTATAATTATAATTAGTATTGAAATAACATAGAAATAACATTGCTATATGAAGCTAGCTAACATTTATGGCAGTTAAATTGATTCACTTGCATAGTGTAACTTAAATACACTAATATATCTATTTTAATTAAAATAGATATATATTAATGTGTTTAAGTTATACTATGTAAGTGAATCAATTTAACTGCCATATATATCAATTAAAATAGATATATATTAGTGTATTCAGTTACACTACGTAAGTGAATCAATTTAACTTATATATATAGAGAGAGAATTAAAATAAATTTATGTTGATTTATTTTATTATAAAATTTTATAATTATTAAAATTGTGTTTTTTTAGTATTTTATTATTATTGTTGATTATATTTTAATTTTAATTTTTTCTATTTAATTTTTAAACTAATAATAAAGTATTAACAATTATGTATGTAATAAATATATACATAACAACATATGCATTTAGATATTCTACTAGGAATATCCCTAATTTAAAGTTTAGTCTAAACCTTCTACTTTTTGGTTCTTGTTTGACAATTTGTTTTGTTTAGTTTAAATTTTTTATCTTTTGATTCTTGTTTGACAATTTTTTTTGTTTGGTTTTGCCCAAAGTTGGGTGAGGAATGGTTGGATCTGCAGATTTGAGTGGCTAAGTTTATATAATCAAAGTGTCCCAGGGGCTTTTTAGCAGGCTGAACTCATTTATGCATTCAGAAATGCAATTTAAACAACAAAAAATAACAATTTTGTCCAAATTTACATTGCCCAATTCCAGCAAAAAAAACAAAAGGTAGAAAGTTTAGCCAAAGCCCTAAATTTAACCTATGAACAGTAAATCCTTGATTAACAAATTGCAAAACAAAATCACACCACTACATAAAGTTAGCCAACCCTCCTCAATCAAATAGACCAATAAAGCTACCTACTTTAACTTAAATACACAACTCAGGATATATATGAGTTATTAGGTCTTATCAAGAACAACTACAGAAATATAGATGGTATTTCAACTGTGGGGCGGGAACAAACACCAGAACAGAGCATTTTGATATTCTAGATATTCAGTTATTAGGCCATTCAAAAGTAATAATTGATTGGTTAAAAAAAAAGTAAACCTCCGGGCTATTAATATTGAAGGATGGAAAAAACAAAACTAGTAAACTGGTTTCTATTTTTAGGGCTATTCATTTTCAGCATATATACAGAGAGACAAATGTGGAGGCACACCGGTTATCAAAGAAAGCCCTACTGGCAGTGAGTGCAAGACTTTTTTATTATTCCTGGGATGGGGAATCCACTGGAAATGTCCAGCATTTTGATATTTTCTAACTGAATTCTGTGTCGAGGGCATTTGGATATCCTAGATATTCAGTTATTTGACGATTCAAAAATAATAATTGATTGGTTAAAAAAAAAGTAAACCTCTGGGCTATTAATATTGAAGGATGGAAAAAAAAAAACTAGTAAACTGGTTTCTACTTTCAGGGTCATTCATTTTCAGCGTATATACAGAGAGACAAATGTGGAGGCAGACCGGTTATCAAAGAAAGCCCTATTGGCAGTGAGTGAAAGACTTTTTTATTATTCCTGGGGTGGAGAATCCGCTGGAAATGTCCAGCATTTTGATATTTTCTAACTGAATTCTGTGTAGAGCATGGTTTCATTGTATTGGTTTCACAGTTTTTGGGCCATTTTGTTCGCTTGAGGAGCCATTTTGTTTTTTGTTCCTTGCTGTTTTTTTTAAGAGAAACTTTGAGTCAGTTCTTTAAAAAGCTAGAGGAAATGTGAAGATCATTATAAATTGACATTAAATTATCTGTGATGTCTGAAAAATTATAGGATTTTTTGCCCAAAAAAAAAGAACAACTACATAAAACAGAGACTCCAACAACAATAAGCAACCTGTAATAACATTGGATTATTTATCAATATATGGCTTCTATAAAATGCCTTCACCAAATAAAACTAATTTATGGCAGCAATGTACAGCCTGTTATGCAGCACTGTTGCATACAATATGCAATATATATACCATCGGAGTGTATATTGCTCACCCTAATTTATGGTAACACAGTTCCTTCAGTCTACCAAAGGGGACGTACCTGCATGGAGTCTCCGATTCGTGAAATTCGGGTCCTGTCTGGCATATTGTACATATATATTTATTAGTGATGTCAGCTTTGACAGGCCTGACAATATTCGTCTGGCAGCCTGGACAGTACTTTTTTTCTGAACAGTCTTGCGTGTACGTTACGCTGCGTGTGACATTAGATCAAGAGGATTGTGTCAGGACTCAGAAGCATAGTTTGGGAAATCTGCAAATTCGTAAGAATCATCTGTTAATCTTTCCAAACCTACCCAACAGGGACGTTCATTAGAAATAACGAGATTGAAACATGCTGTGGTTGTTGTAGTAGCAGAATTTGGCGTTGGACGAATCAGAGCGAGGAAACTTGAGTACCATCTGCGTTGGGCTTCAGTAGCCTATCCATTGAACTGGCCTTGAACACGGCAGCGTCTCACCAGAGGGTTTGAACACTGGAATCCTGTATATCGTTCTAAACAAAAATTGAATTAAAATTCAACCGTTAGATAACAGATCAGTATAGATTCATGTTAATTCTCTATTTATGTTTTTTATTTTTTATCAAGATTCTAATCAGTGACCTCTTTTGTTGGGATAGCTTTATTTGTGAGAACCACTTGAACTAACTCTTCAGACTTTATTATCATAGAGTTAATTGTTACTCAAATTTAATTTATTGACTACCTGTAAATTTTAAATTCATATTAAAATGGTCTTCACATGGATTTATAATTGGCAAATGATTACAAAGAGAGTGATTTCATTTTGTTTAGTTAATTTCAATAACAAACCACTGGCTAACTAGTTTGGATCATCAATGAAAATTGTTCCCAATTGTTTATTAATAAGTCCTTGCAATACATTAGAATAATCGAATGTAATAAGACCTAATAGAAGCTTCCGCTTCTAGAAGGATCTGCCTCTAGATGGTTCTTTTGATAGACATATTTAGTATAAATAGGAGTCGAGGGTATGAGAACCCTAGGTTGGATATTATTGTAATAGAGTTCTGCTCGACTGGAGGTTGTCCCCTCAAAGAGGCCTGTGAACATTGCTTTCAGTAATCTAAGTATTCTTTCTGGTGTTATTATGTTATCATTTCAATATTATTGTGGTGTTATTCTAGTTATATTATTGTTCATCTGCCATTTCTCGCATTTTATTTCTGTTCTGCATACTTTTTACATCTGGAATATTACAAGTGGTATCAGAGCACTTTCCTTGGTAGAAAATTGTGGGTTAAATTTTTTTTCAAGGTAGAGACATATTCCGGCATCTTTAAGCCACAAAGATCTGTCGTTACACGCATAAACCCGTGGTTGAGAGATTCATACACGCAGGAAATACAAGTGGTTCTTAAGCGCACATATGTTGACCATCTTGTAATCTCTGTTGGTACCCCTTCGAGTGGTAGCGCATCAGACAACACATGTGTACGGATCGACCTAGATTTCCTGAAGCCCTCTTTAGATAAACCAATCGCCCACCTAACTGTTATAGTGCCACCAAGAACAACACTCAGGAAGATACTCTCTAGTACCTGGGTAGTCGGGTAGTACGGTTAAGGGCACGGTCTAGCCTCCTTAGTTAGTGCCCTAAGATATTGAACCGAGTAATACTATTGGACCCCACACGTATATCAGAGAGCTATAGCACAGGGAAAACCCTTGTCTGTAGAACCCTTGAATACCTAACCCTTGGGGACGAAAACAAAAAAAAATAAACCAGACAAGATATATTTCCACGCAACTATGTTCGAGTTGCCAAATCACTACACATTTCTTCCTGGTTAAGCATTTGGGCATTTCATCACTACAGTATTCTTCAGACTGGAGTCTAACTCTGCAGGTGTAAAAAAAAAATGAGTCTGGAAATTTTTGCACCATTATTTGAGACCTATTCCATTGGATTTATCTCTTCGCCTTTATCACATTCATAGATATCATTTTTTCAGCAAAATTTTTTTACCCCACCTGCCCCGTTTCGATTTACCGAGACCCAACAAGAAGTGAAACAACTCAGTGCCAATGTTGTCGCCCTCAATACAAACATGCAGTTCTCCATTGCCGCCTCAATCAAGGAACTCAAACAAGACATGACTACCCAGCTTGAATCTATCATTTCAATGATCTGCACCAAGCTACATATCCCTGCAGATAACCCTTTATCTGACCTACCTCCACATACCAAAGCTTAAACTTCCTCTCATTCCCATAATTTTCAGCACCATCACTTTTAGCATGACCTATGCCTTCCACGGGTGTATGTGACCAAATTTGATGGCTCGGATTCCACTGGTTGGGTAACCCAAATGGAGCATTATTTCTCTTTATACGGAATTACAGATGACTTGGCCAAACCCCGATATGGTGTTCTCCATCTAGATCAAGAACGTTGGCAATGGTGGTAATGGAGAAAAACTTCTCGTCAACGGTATATTGCTTGGACACACTTTGTGGCAGAGCTTTATGAACGCTTTGACACTGACACCAACCATTTAGGTCATTTGACAAAGTTGAAACAATGCGGAACAGTGGAAGACTTTATAGCTGCTTTTGAGTGCCTAGCTTTTCGGACAGAGGGCATGTCTGATGCCTTTTTTCAAGAATGTTTTATCAGTGGTTTCAAGGATGAGATTCGTGCCCATGTTCTCATGGCTCAGCCTCAGAGTTGGGTGGAGGATACTAAAAGAGATAAAGAAGCACAACAAGTTGTATCTTCTCAAAACTATAAACCCTCCTTTATTCCTCGCACTAAAACAATCAATCCCACTACCCCCTTTGCTCCACTAAAGATCCAAAAATTGACCAGGGATGAAATGGTTGAATGCCAACTCAAAGGCCTTTGTTATAATTATGATGACAAATATTTTCCAGGCCACAAGTGTAAGGAACAAAATCTTTTTATGACCATATTGGAGGATATTTCGGAAGAGGATGTTGAAACCCCTCTTGTGTCCGAGTCACCTGAAACCACTGACATAACCCCTCCCTCAGACCCTCCCGAAGTAAAACCGGTCATTTCCCTAAATGCTCTCACTGGATTCTCTGCTCCCCAAACCCTCAAGCTAATCGGTTACATCAAGCATAGGAAGGTTATCATTTTGGTTGATAGTGGAAGCACCCATAATTTTATCCATCGTTGCATTGCCCAAGAAACTCATTGCTATATCCATGCAGTCAATAATTTCCAAATCATGATTGCCAATGGAGGCTCCATGAAATGTGGAGGGCGTTGTGAAAATGTGCATCTCCAAATTGGTGACTACCACCTGAAATCTCATATGTTTACTATTGACATGGGTGGTTGTGACATTGTGTTGGGTGCAGACTGGGTAAGGACTTTGGGTCCCATTCTCATGGATTTTAAGGAATTAACCATGCAATTCGACCAGGAGGGCCAACAATATAAGTTCCAAGGCATCATCGTCAGTTCACCTGAGATCATTAGTTCCCATCGCATGGAAAATATGCTCAAATAATGTCATTATGGCGTTATTGCCCAGCTCCATGCCAAACAAGCATCTGAGACACCCTCGATGCCACAAGACCTCCAATCCATCCTCTCTAAACATCAAGTGGTCTTTTCCACTCCCTAAGGACTCCCTCCTTCCCATGGTGTTCATGATCATTTCATTCCCCTTGTACGAGGAAGCCTTCCTCCCAATATCCGTCCCTATCGTCACCCCTTTTCCCAAAAAAATAAAATTGAGAAAATGGTTCAGGAACTCCTTAACGCAGGTGTTATCCGCCCTAGTATGATCCCCTACTCTTCTCATGTGGTCATGGTCCTGAATAAAGAAGGTTCTTGGCGAATGTGTCCTGACTTTCGTGCCCTCAACAAACTCACCATTAAAGACAAATTTCTCATTCCTGTCATTGATGACCTCTTGGATGAATTGAGTGGGGCCCAGTTCTTTACTAAACTTGATCTTCATTCTAGCTACCACCAAATACGTATGAAAGAGGCAGATATTCCTAAGACTACCTTTAGAACTCATGAGGTCCACTATGAGTTTTTGGTCATGCCCTTTGGCTTGTGTAATGCCCCCTCCACCTTCCAAAGCCTCATGAATCATATCTTCCATTATTTTCTCTATCATTTTGTCTTAGTTTTCTTTGATGATATCCTCATCTATAGAAAAACTTGGACAAAGCATATTGCTCATGTGGATCAAGTTCTCCATCTACTCTCTCAGCACCAACTTTTCCTGAAACAGTCTAAATGTGCTTTTGGCGCCTCAGAAGTCGAGTACTTGGGTCATCTGGTTGGAAAAGACGGCGTCAGGGTGGATCCTAAAAAGATTGAAGCTATGCAAGACTAGCCTCACCCAAAGACTCTCAAAATATTGTGTGAGTTTATGGGCTTAACAGGTTATTATCTCAAGTTTGTTAAGAATTATGGAAAGATTGCAGCCCCTCTCACTACACTCCTAAAAAAGAACTCTTTCACTTGGACTCCAGCAGCTTCTCAGCCTTTTCAAACCTTGAAGATAGCCATGTGCACAACTCCAGTCCTAGCCCTTCCTGATTTCACAAAGACCTTTGTCCTGGAATGTGATGCTTCAGGGAAAGGAATTGGCGTTGTCCTTATGCAAGAGGGTTGGCCCTTAGCCTTTACCAGCAAGCAGCTGTCTGAACGAAATCTAGGAAAATCAATCTATGAGAAGGAAATGTTGGCTATTTTGCATGTCATTGATTTGTGGCATCCTTATCTATTGGGGCAATGCTTCCAAATTAAGACAGAGCATCAAAGCCTCAAGTATTTTCTGGAACAACGCATTTCCTCCCCAGAGCAACAAAAATGGGTGACTAAGCTCTTTGGATATGATTATGAGATCATTTACAAGAAAGGCAAAGACAATGTGGTTGCATATGCACTTTCCCGAAAATATGAAGATGAAGGATCCCTTTTTTTGCTCTCCTTTATTGTACTGGATTGGCTCCAAGCCGTTCGCCAAGAATGGCTACAAGATCCCAAAAGTCGCATCTCATACAACAATTGCAGTCCAATTCTCCAATTTCTCCAGGGTACTCTTGGCTCCATGATGAGTTTTGATACAAAGACCTTTTGTATTTAAGTAAACAATCAGAACTTAAATCCACAATACTTTTTGATCTTCATGCTACACCCACAGCTGGGCACTCCGGATTTACCAAAACCTATGACAGGGTCAAATGTTATTTTTTCTGGGATGATATGAAACAAGACGTTCGTAATTTTGTAGCTGAATGTGATGTGTGTCAACGCAACAAGGGAGAAATAGTCAAATCTCTTGGCACACTACAACTGCTTCCTATTCCACCTGCTATTTGGAGGGATATCTCTATGGATTTTATTATCGGCTTACTCAAATCGGGAAATAAATCGATCATCATGGTGGTTGTTGATCGCCTTTCCAAGTATGCTCATTTTTGTGCTCTTCAACACCCATTTACAACATCCACTGTGGTTCAACTTTTCATGGATCATGTCTTCAAGCCTCATGGCATGCCGAATTTTATTGTGTCTTATCGCGACCCAACTTTCACCAGCAATTTTTGGCAAGAACTGTTCAAGCTACAAGGCACCCAATTGCATCTAAGCACAGCTTATTATCCACAGACTGATGGTCAAACTGAAGTTGTCAACAAGTGTTTGGAAACATATTTGAGGTGTTTTGCATCGAAAAAGCAAAATCAGTGGGCTCAATGGTTACCCCTAGATGAATGGTGGTACAACACTTCATACCATACAACTACCCGCATGACTCCTTTTGAAGCGGTATATGGACAAAATCCACCTTCAGTTCTCTCATACTTACTAGGTCTCTCGAAGTTCCAGGCGGTTGACCAAACGCTTACAATTAGAGAGACTATTCTTCATACCATCAAAGAGAATTTGGTCATGGCACAGAATCGCATGAAGCAACAAGCAGATCAAGGTTACTCTGAATGTCAATTTGCAGAAGGGGATCAGGTGTTTCTTCAACTGCAACCTTACAAGAAAAATTCCCTCAAGGCCGAGCATTGTCAGAAGTTGGCGCCCAAATTTTATGGTCCTTATACAGTTCTCAAGTGTGTGGGATAAGTGGCCTATCAGTTAGCTTTTCCCATTCATTCTAAGCTACATATTGTTTTTCATGTTTCATGCTTAAAGAAGGTGATTGGAACTAAGTGCCAAATTCAAACCAACCTTCCCGAGTTGGACGAAGAAGGATCTATTTGGCTACAGACGCAAGCAGTTTTGGACCAGCATGAGCATCGCCTATGTCAGCGAACCATCAAGGAAGTGTTAGTGCAGTGGAAAGATACAACTCCAGCAGATGCCACTTGGGAACCAGCTACCATTATGTAGAAATTTCCACATCTCAAGCCTTGAGAACAATGTCGTTTTTAAGGGGGGGGACATGTTAGGGACCTAGCCCTCATGTAGGTAGAACAACATGTTCGGATGTAATAAAAATCAATATTAATAAGGCCTTGTAATACAGTAGAATAGTCGAATGTAAGAAGACCTAATAGAAGCTTCCGCTTCTGGAAGGATCTTCCTTTAGATGGTTCTTTTGATAGACATATTTAGTATAAATAGGAGTCGAGGGTATGAGAACCTTAGCTTGGATATTATTGTAATAGAACTTTGCTCGATTGGAGTTTTCCCCCTCGAAGAGGCCCGTGAACATTTCTTTCAGTAATCTAAGTGCTCTTTCTCGTGTTATTCTGTTATCATTTCAGTATTATTGTGGTGTTATTCTGGTTATATTATTTTTCATATGCCATTTCTCGCATTTATTTATGTTCTGCATAATTTTTACATATGGAATATTACATATAGAAGCAAGAGAGTAGAGAGTATCTCCTTGATGGCCCATCGACTGAACAAGAAATCTTATAGAATCGAGAGAAGGGGGAATCATTTCCTCGGTGGCCCAATGATCAAGAATAAAATTAGTTCCTTACCAACAATAAACAATCAATTTATCAAAAAATTTGTATTGTTTTGTAGGTTATAAACTTGCAAGGCATTTTTGGGGGTTGAAATGACGCTTTTAGGTAGCGAAAAATCCATGAGAACAAATTGTAACTTGGTATGTACACTTTATCTCTATAGCTCAAATAAAATAGCTCGAGGAGGATTTTCCAATGAGCTATTCTAAGAACAAAACAAAGCTTGTATGAAGAAGTTATAGTCTAAACAGTTAAGGGTAAAAATTCAGTACTGGATTACTTCCAAAGGGCATAACTCCTATCTCAAGAGTCATTTTGGGGTTCAGGAGAAGTCTATGGAAAGATCATGGACTATAGAAGTCATCCATGGAGCCAGATTTGAATTATTTGTACCTAAAAACATGTTGGGAGAAAAAAAGGACACTTGGAGCATACAAGGTTAAAAAGGAAAAATAGTCAAAACTTTTGAAGACCATGACTTTATGATCGAAACTCATAATTGGGAAAATGAATAGTAGATGGAAAGGTATAGAGGAGTATAATCCATATATTAACTTAGAAAATTAATTTGGGTAACAAATTTTGTATTCAACTCAAAAGAAGACGATTGTTGACCTTAAGGGAAAAATTTTGCATATGTTTCCACAATTGTAAATTATAGTTTTTAGCTAACAATTGTGGTTATATGAAAATTACTCAAAATCTTAAGGTTAATTATGGAAATTAGAAGGTTTAGAAGGAGGTCTACATATATGTGGAATATGCAAGAGAAATCTACATGTATGAAGAAAAGGGTAGGGACAATTCTTAAAAAAAATCTTTAGGAAGTCGCAGGGATTAGAAATATTGGTGTAATGAGAAGTTTGGAAGACTTTTAATGAAATTTTATTTGGAAAAATAAACAAATAAATAAATAAAATATTTCTATATGAAAAACATGCATATCAAATGTGGATGCTAGGTAAGAAAACCCATTCACAATTTATGATAATGCATGAGTAGTGGGTACACATGAAAGATGTAAGGATGGTTTATATAGCATGTGAAAGAGTTTGGACTTGGTATTAAGCATGATCAGAGAAATTTGGAGGAACATTGTTATGTCTAGGATTCTTCACAAGATGATCAAGGGATATGAGTGAATAATGTTAGGAGATGAATCCAAATGAAACCCTAAGGGTTTGGGATTCCAATAAGATAGTAATCTAATAAAGAGGACCATAATGCATATATGAAGGTAAGATTCAACATATCAAGGAAACATTTGGGTAGATTTGGAGTAGTACCTCCACTGTTGTTATCAGAAGTGCCTAGTGGAGACATAGTATAAATGTCAAAACTTCAGGGGTGAAGTAATAAAGGCGCATGTAAGATAAATCATGCCAATAGATGCATAAATCAAGCATTATAGGAAGAATTGCTTGAGAAGGATCAAATTATAATTCAAGGAAGGGTACTCCATAAATGGAAGAAGGACTCTAGGACTGATCAAAGTCCTTGAACATCCTAAGATAATCGAAGAGGTACCATGAGGTGGATGCCAATATAATTGGAGTGTATTGTAGTACTCAAGGAATTATGACAACAATGAAAGGGATTTTTTTATGAATGTAGAGAATGTTGAGTACATTTCAATAGTACTGAGTGTATCTCCAAGGTATAATGGGATGGAAATTCCAAAAGAACAAAATTAGGGAAGTGGTCTTCAGAGAGGAAAATTCCTAAGAAGACACATGAGGAAGAAAATGTCTCTATGCTTGACATGGTATGAAAAAGAGATGGAACCTAAAAGGAACTATCTCAATTGTATAAGGAAGATGGTCAATATTTTACAATTGTTTGAGGAATCAAAGATCTACAGAGGGAAGTGCAAGGTTGCAGAACATGATTCTTCTACATAAAAAAACAGCTGTGAGATGGAAACACTAGTGGAAAAATTGGTTGGAATGCAAGTTAGCTAAGTTGGGCTTGGCCATGGGTGCTAAAAAAGAAGGGAAGGTCAGGAAGGAGCTATACATTTTTGACAACATAAATAAACTTGAAATAGAAGTGCACTAGTGCGCATAATAGAAGAGGGCAACACGTTTATGTTTATTCCTTGAAGTCTCATGCTAGGAATGATGGAACGCTATAAGGAATACCAATATTAAATGTGCATTAATATGCATGTATGTATAGCTTAAGGAAGTGAACGACTAAAAATATTGTGGTTGTGACGTTTCACAGTGAGCCTAGCTAGTAGAAAATGAGCACACAAAGCTTGCGAGAGAGAAGAGAATATAGTAGAATGAAATAATTGTATTAACTGATTGAGTAATGGAAAAAGAACACATAATATAATCTTCATGAGAAAACTAATTCATTATAGTAGTGATCTAGAGAGATATAGACACTCACAAATAGACTCTGGAGTGAACTTCCATCTAGTCCTAGTTAACTGGCCATGTGCTCAACAATTAACTGACTAATCACTAATGGAGTGAGGAGAGAATCATGCATGCACATGTGTGGTGCATTATTGGTGATGATTCCAAGGTAAGTGCTCCCTCATGGTGATGATACTGAGGTATGCATGCAACACTTGGTGATAATACTGAGGTTTTCATGCAAGACACCACCTCACTAGTCCAACTGAGGTATAATTGACTCAAGACTGAAGAGGATGTGGCACTCTCACCTAGGGGAGAATATATTTATCCAGGGGCACCTTCAACATAGACTAGTCAACCTAGGAAAAGAAATATTAGGTGAGTTTGTAATATCTCCAACAAAGGTGCAGTAAATAATTGCATGCTGAGATAGTCCCATGAGGAGAGAGTATATAAAGGCCCTATCGAAAGGTTAGAGCCATTATTTGATGGTTGCTGAAAGATAGATAGTGGACTACAGAGGCCTTATTTTTATGACAAGAATCCTGGATTACATTCTAAAAAAATGTATGTGTGGAATTTTGCATATGTTGAAACAACTATTAATGGTAGCAATCTTGGGGAAAATGTAGAGTCAAGGAAGGTACCTCTATTATCACTGGTGTACAAATGATAAACACGATAGTGCATAAGTTTGCAGAGGTCTAGAAGGATTCAAATATGACCATCTACAACAACAACAAAATAAATAAATAAGTTGAAGTAAATATGCACTAAAGTGCATGATATAAGTAACGCATGGTGCAAATGATAAACATAGAATGCATGTGATCCGTATTTTATGAGCAGAATGAAAATGAATACAGATTATTATTATTCTTTACATAGAGACACAAGAATAGCAGAGATACAATAACATAGATACATTAAAATTGGTTTCTATTCAATAAGAAAATGTGTTGAAACTGTAAAATGCAGCAGAAAACAAGTTTGCTAGAATGGTGGTGACTTATCTTTGAGAAGATATCTGACGGTTGCGCTCATTCAAAAGAAGATGGTTACAATGAGTCTCTCCAATTTTTTTTTTACAATAAACATGAATGCCAAAACCCTATACATGCAAAAACCTAACCCTAGGAGATGAAGCGCCAAAAGTCATGTGGGCCCCGTTGGGGTAAGTTAGTACATCAACTTCTCAGGGTCGTAAATTTTGCATACGATCTATGTTTTAGGCACACGATAGCCCATTGGAAAGGTCAATATGAGGAATACACAGGTTTCCATCAAAATTATACTCTGTCTATATTCTAACTGTGTTGATCCCTAAAAACTTTGTTTAGGGCCTCAAAACGGCCCCGGAAGTCGGGGACCCGAAAACTAGGAAAACACTGCCAAACTGGAAAACTGCCAAAATGATCCAGTTGGAATAGGTGGGAGGACACCGAAATCCATATGGATCAATCCTCCCCCCTTAGGAAGAAATTTTCTCCATTGTGTTGAGTTCCCCCATCAGATGAGGAATTGTTTGCTAAATTTGGCCCTGGGTGAGCCACTTTCCTTGGTGTCGGAGCTGCCTTGCTTTGACAACTCGATAAAGTTGGATCCTTTGTTGGTGAGTTTCCTTGAACTATGTGTAAACAATATGATCATTGGATTCCTGTTGTATGCAGACGGGGTTGAGTTATGTTGGTGTCAACTGTTCTGTTATCTCTAAGGTGTTTAATAATGGTGGGAAGTATGGTCGAAGGAGATCCACGTTGAACATTCAATGCAGGCCAAGAAAAGGGGGAATGTTGAGCTCAAAATAATTTTCACCCAAAACCTTGGTGATGGTGTAAGGCCCGTAACAGAGTGGGCGAAGCTTCGGATGGGGCCCTGTAAGGCATTCTTTCTACAAGTGTAACCACATTTTGTCTCCCACCTGAAACTTATGTGACACTCGGTGTTGATCATGGCGTTGCTTGTAATTAGCATTAGACTTCTGTAAAATATCTTTAATCTGTTGGCAGATGTGTTGGATCTACTCAATGAACTAGGATGCTTTGTCAACTTTAGTTGGAGTAGGGTATGAATCGACTGGGGTGGATGAAAGAGGTAGTGCAACATCCATGGGACCCAATGGTTGGAATCCCAACCCAACCTGAAAGGGGATGTGGTTGGTTGAGCTATGTAGGGCTTTGTTGTAGCTATGCTAGACATAGGTAATACTCTCATCCCATGTGAGGGGGTGCTTGTAATTTTACATGCACAAGATATGCACGATCATTCGATTGACAACCTCAGTTTGGCCATCTGTCTGAGGGTGGAAGGTAGTGATCTTGGTGTCCAGAAGTGACCAGAGGCTCGACCATAATGTGTTGAGGAACCGAATATCCAAATCTGAGATGATGGTCTATGGGATTCCAAAATGTACTCAGACTCGTTCAAAGAAGAACTTGGTAGTGGCCTCTGTTGTGATGCTCTTCTTGCAGGCGACCAGGATCGCCATCTTGGAAAAGTAATCAACAACCACAAAGACACAATCATTTTCCCTCTTGGTGGACAGAAGTCTCGACATGTAGTCCATTGAGATGGATTCCCATGGCCGCTCAGGAGTAGAAAGGGGGGTGTATAGGCCCTCTTTCTTAGTGGTTGTGTTGGCAATAGCGCAGGCCATGCAGAACCTGATATACTTGCTAAAATCATGTTGAAGTTTCAGCCAGTAGAAATGTTTCTATAGCACTGGCACTGTATTTTCGATGTTGAAGTGTCCTGCCACTCAACTGTAGTGGGATTCCCAAATCATCTTCTCTCTCTCACTTGATGGAATGCAAAGATGGCCCAGTCGACATAATAACTTGTCTTGAAGATGGAGATTAGTGACAAATGAGCTTGCGCCCAACATTTTGTATGTGGTGGCGAAGTCAGTGTCTATCTCATAGAGGTTGGGCCATCTAGAGGTCTCGTGACCGCAAGAGTCTAGCACCATGGTGAGTTCCATGAATGGAGGTTCGTTGAGGAAATCAATAACTCGGTTGATACTACATGTTTTATACTTGATGTTGAGGTGGAACTGTTGCAAGTATGTGGACAACTTCTGATGGCGGTCATTCTACAATTTTCCTTGTGTCTGCATGAAATGAAGTGGCTTATGATCCATCTGGATGACTGTCTCCTTCCCGAGAATGTAATGTTTCCACTGGTAGCAGGCTTACACAATGGAGTACATTTCTTTGTCATCATTAGGGTACTTATGGACAACATCTAATAGTGTCTCACTATTAGAGGCCACAGGGTGGTCGTACTAAGTGACAATTGTGCCCACAACATAGTCTAAAGCATCTGTCTCGATATGAAAGGGTTGTTGCAGGTCCGGTAATGAAAGTATTGGGGTTGAGCACAAGTGTTTCTTTAAATATTCGAATGCTTTTTGTTGGGATAATCCCCACACAAATTTTCCCTTACCACAACCTCTAGTTACTTGGCTAAGGGCCCATGCAATATGGGAGAATCCCAACACGAATCTGCGATAGAAATTGGCAAGGCCTAAGAATCTTTGAAGCTCAGTGAGAGTGGTTGGGGCTAGCCAGTCATGGATGACCTGGATCTTGGTGGGATCCACATGCAAAACATGCTAACCAATGATGTAGCCTAGGTATTGGACCATGTCCATGCCAAAGGAGAATTTTTCCAAGTTGGCATATAGCTTGTGTTTCCTTTTCTGTTTCGGCCTCACAATACATGTCAATATAATGGGCTATGTTATATGGCCCCGAAGGGAAAGTATCCAAGTTTACTGGTTCACCCCTCCTAGAGAGACCGATAAAAAAGTATATGTATTTAGTGGTTGGTGCTAATTATTGGCCTTCTAGCATAAAGGCCTCTACATCTAGGTTCCAATACTCTACCAGATGGTTTAGTAGTATCGATTGAGCTCTCATAAAAGGACAATGGAAAAATTTCCATAATCCACATTGTTTTAGTGTAGCCATAGCTTCTGGTTTTTCCTTGACCATTTTTTCTACCTCTTCATGTTTTCTCTCCCTCCAATGCACATATATCCTAAGTCATGCAACCATTTTGGGAGTTTGTGCTTCTTTTTCTCAAATTTTTGACGATGTACGCACCCTTTTTTATGACAGACATGTGTGTATGCTTGCTGAGAGTGTATCAACCAACATACATACGTGTGTTGACTGTTAAAAACACATGTACACACACAATTGTGAATACTTTTTGAGCGTGCAACCCCCAATTTCCTCTAAAAATCTCAAAGAACGAAAGAAATTTCAAGTAAAGGAGAGGGGTACTTACTTGGCCCAAAAATGAGTCAATTTCATCCACCGATGCTCTCTAAATGTCCAATTGAAGAAAGAAAGTTTTTACTAGTTTTGGGAATTTTCAAAGTGCAATGGTGAAAATGACCCCTTTCACCTCTATTTATAGACTTTTTGGCCATGTTTTGACTTGGTTTGGCCCTGAAATCTTCCATTTTGTTTGCTTGGTAGATTTTTTGGTTCTTCTTGGTGATCTTTTGGTCATTTAGACATCTTATATACTTTGGATTTGGTATTTTTAATGCATGGGTACTACTTATATCATCCTGTGATGAAGTTAGGATTTCGTCATTTGCATATAGGAAATATTTACACCACCTTTCATTTTTCATTTTACTGACGATTTTCACTTTGTCATAGGATCTACCCACCGAAGTGCAACATAGAACTTCTCATGTTGATTTAGAAGTGTCATAATTAGGTGGTAGATCCTTCCTCTCCATGGATGCCATAAGTAGATCATTGTGTTGCATTCTGGTGTCCATGCCTTGAGGTTGTTTTGTAGGCTTGGGAGTCCTTTTTAGTCCCACCGTGACTTCGGTTTTAGGCCTCATTCTTCTTCTCAATTTTTTTTTCTGACCTCAACCCGTGGGACTCCCCTAGAGCATGGTTTGTTTTCTTTCAAGCTCATTTAAACTATGAAAGTGAAATCTGGTGAGATATCATTTATCCTTTTTGGACTCATTTAGATTACATACAAAAAGGAGCCCCCTTGGAGTCCCCTTTAGGCTCTTTTTAGACTCCCTAAAATTGAAAAGATTGTCGAGCGATCTTGTTTCCCTTCACACTTGTCAAACTAAATTTTGAAGGCACATCTATCCAACGATAGTTTACCCATTTTTTGGTATGGATGGTTAATTGACGAAAAATGTATGCCCTAGGAGCTACGGTTCCCTAGGAGAGTTTTCTCAGGTATAATTTTACCTCTTTTTCAGGCCTGCGGGACTAAAATTACGAAAAAGGGTCATTCTCCTTGGTTTTGGTTTCTCTTTTTTGGGCCTTGGAGATTATTTACATAAAGGAACACCCCTTGGAGTCTTCTTTAATCTCTTTTTAGACTCCCTAAATAGGAAAAGATCGTTGAGTGACCTTGTTTCTTTCACACTCGTTAATAGGTCCAGAAAGAACATTTATTTGGCATAAGCTTAACCCTTTTTTCGACCAATATATTATTTAGAAAAAACGGATACCTCGAGGGATACGTCCCACTAGGAGAGTTTTCTCAGGTATTATTTTATCCCTTTTTTGGGCCCGAGGAACTAAATTTACAAAAAAGGAACTATAGTTCTCCTTGGTACAAGTTTAAACCTTTTCCAGACCTCAAAGACTCAACTTACAAAAAAAGTGCACCTCGGAAGATTCGTCTCGCCGAGATAGTATTCCAAGGTATTATTTTATCGTTTTTCTGGCTTGGGGGTATAAATGTATGAAAAATAACACTTCGGGGTCTTCTTTTAGTGTTTTTCAAACTCTCTAAAAGTGAAAAATCATTGATCTTACCTTCTCTGGGCTCGTAAAACCTTACATTGAAGGAGTCTCATTGTGTCATTCTGTAATCACATCGCATGTCTCATTCTTACATCTTTGGCCTAATGTTGGCTCCATTTTCTTGTTACTGAACCTTTAGAGCATTCCTTAGGTGCAATCCTTGTAGAGTTTTTTCCTTTGCAAACTGATACCCTAACCCCTGGAGGAATTTTCCAAAGTGAACTTATCCTACACATGTCTTCTTTCACTGAAGATCAATATGTTCCATGCGCTTGGAACTAGTTTTCTTGCCCATGACACTCGTTCCTCCTTTGTAACGTAGTGTTCTTTTATTCTTTTTCAATCTTGTTAAATATGTGAAAAAGACAAAAAAATCAAATATTCTGAAAAGTGGGGACAGGGAAACATTTTCTTTTACTGGAAGAAATCTAGTCACCCTTGGACAAGGCACATCCTTCAATTTTTTCTACAAGCATTGGTATTTAGTATGACCTTTGGAAGTTTTTCTCATTACATAGAGTTTTGTCCTCCTTCATTTGGTTACTCTTCCAAACATATGGAGAGTTTGTGGTGCCTCTTGTGCCACAGACTTATGTCAATAAAATGCTTCTTAAGTCTTTTCATATGTCATTCTCTTGTACAAGGGAAAGTATTATAACCCGAGTCATCCATTTTGTGATAAGTCTCTTGACCCTCATGAGTCGACCATCCCAAGAGTTTTGTCAAGTTCACATTCAGAATCAATGAAGTTCGGTGCATGATGATCGTGATCCTTCGGTATTTTCACAATGGCTTGTCTAAGACCTCAGGGTAGTGATTCTTACACTCCTATTATACTCCTACCTATTTTTTTAATATCTTAAAGATATTTCTCGAGTTATGAAGCTATCATCTCCAACTACAAGCATTGATGCCTCCTGAAGATCCATATGACATTGTATTTGTATATCCTCTGATGATTTTGAGATGTAGATCCATTGTGTATTCTTCATGGATACATTATTTATATTGGCATACACACTGGTCATGTAGCCATGATTTCTATATATGACATGAATCTGTAGTGTACTTGCTTGGAATCCATTCTTAGTTTGTCCCAAGAATGGGTATGTTTGCCTCGTGATTATTATTCTTATGTTGCAGATGACTTGCTCACATATAATCATCTGGTATCACTCAACTCCAGTGCCTTCCCACTTTATTAAATATGTTGTAATATATTTCAGTCATTCGTTTCTCTTCTGACCTCACACATTAGGGAGCATCTGTTATAGATCAAAATGCCACTACTATGCATTTTTTATATTGGCCTACTTATTCATACATCTGCCAACCATTTTTGGTAAGGTTCCTCTTAATAAAAAAAAATTTGTATGGTGAATGTGCCCTGATACATATGCAGAGCACGTATATACGCTAGTTGCATACTTGAAATCCCGTGTACATATGCTAGTTTCATACCTAAAAGCTTGCGTATAATCTAAAAAATTGCAAAAAATAATAAATTTCACGCTCTTTGGTGGATTTTACGGGATATTTTGGATTGTAAAACCATTTTACATCATGTATCCCTTCTGAAAACCAAATAACCATCATTTCTCCATATAAAAAGGGCCCTAGGGGGGTCATTTGGATATGTGAAAGAAGAAGCAAGTGAACTCTGCCAAAATTAATCCCTTGTATTCGAAACCTTTTTGCATCCTGCTCTAAGTTTCATCCTCAACATTACCTACCATTCATCCTCCTTATGCAATCCATCCATTCCCCTTATATTGGCATGTTGGTTGTGAGGAAAACACATAGGGAATAGTGCACTTGGAGTTAAAGTAGAGGAACCCAGACGAGGTTCGTGGAGCGGCGTCGGCAAGATTTAGGTTGAAACTTTCAATCTTGGTATTAATAAAAGAGAAATATTCTTGTCTCAGATATATGTGTCTTTATGTTTACATTTATAAATGGTTTTCATGAATATCTAGACTTTTAGATGATCTTGATAATTATGCATATGTTGTTATAGTTTTTCCTATAAAGTTGTTTAAGGCCATCTTTGGGAGGAGGCTTGCAATCTTGGAAGGAACAATGAAATGAAGGGATCTATGACGGATGGAAGGACTTAAGGTACATATTTTGATCTTCTCTCCCTTCCCTTAATTATCATTAGGTATTGTTATATTTTGGTAGAATAGAATCTTTTGTGTCTTTTAAGGTGTCAAGGCTCTGCCTAGTCGCTAGGCCCGGATTAGGGGGATTTTTCTCCATAGCAACATTGGCTTATGTCTAGCATGTGGAATTCGTTGAAATCCTAGTATGAGTTTATTTTAATTAAAAGGAATTAATTAAAGTAAAAATGTTTTTATTAGTGAATTGAGTTATTTAAGGAACACACTTAGCATGCAACTTGTAATCTAAATCTTAAGTGGGTGTGAGAAGTAATCTCAGTCATAGATCACTTTGGAGATTAGAAATAGATTGTAACTCATGATTATAAACACAAGGCTAGGGCGAAGGAGGAAGACACAATCTTTTCGACCTGCTTCTATTGGATAGAAGGTGATTGGGCCAAGGCTGTAGTGGTTGCAGTATCCTTTCGTTCACCTTTTGAACAAATTGTGAAGAAGCTGAATTTTGTAGTATGAGATACTAACTTGCAACACTTTTTAGGTGGAACAGTAGTCGAAACTACCTCTGGTATTCTGTAGAGATAACCCCCTAGAGAAATAATGACACTGAGGGGTCGAGATTCATAAACAGCATGGCGCTTCCATATATATGGTTGGCCCAAGAGAACATCATAGGCATCCAGTGGGGAAACATCACATAATACCTCATCCTTGAAGGGATGGATGATGTGTGACAATCAACACTGCTGGCTGACACAAAGATCCTGTCCTTGGCGAAGCCACCTGATGTTGTATGACTGCGGGTGTGGTGTTGTCGACAATACCAATTGTTTGACGACCTCTGCTGAGATGAGGTTATTCTTGCTTCCTCTATCAAAAATAAAATGCAGCGGGGTCCCCTTCACCCACATCTGTGAATGAAAAAGGAACTCTCCTTCTTCAAGATCTGTTGGTTCTTCTAGTTGAATTGTTGCAGTTGTGACAATGGCAGTGGGGTCTGCGTCGATGATCTGTCTTTTACCAGTATTTTCATAATCAAATTCTGAATTAGGGTTTGACTCATTGTCTTTGATCTCGACCACCAATGACTGTTTTGAGCAACATTCATCGGTTTTGTTCCAGGGGATTTTGTGGAAATCGCACCATTTTCCAGTGTCTTTCTTTGTCTTTTCGTGACCCTTTTTTACTTGGCTTGGACTGGTTTTTAGGAGACTGTTTGTTAGGGTCATCTTTGTCATACTTTGGTTGTTGCGGATTTGTAGACTCGAACTGCCGTTTGTTCCAGTGCTTAAATTTCTGCTTGATTTTAATAGCATATCGATAAGCAACACCGAGTGATGAGATGTCCAGAAAATCCATTTCAGTTTGGATGTATCTGTGTAGAGCCCCACTGTATTTTAGAACCAAATGTCATTCAGAGTCTTTGATACCCAGCTTGGTGCACAAGGTATGGAAGGTATTGGTGAACTCCAAAGCTGCTTGGCCCCCTCTTGCCGTAGTGTGGTCCATATCATGAACTGGTCCTCATAGTTTCCAACAGAGTAATATTGTTCCTTTACCGCGTCCACAAAAAAATCCCAAGTGGGCTCGGCCCCATATATTCCAGACTCCTCTATGGAACTTTTCTCCCAGTAAGTTTCCCACCAATGTTTGACATGGGGGACATATTTAAGGAGTGTGAAGGTGATCTTTTCCCTGTCGAAAAAATGGTGAACAAAGAAATAACCGTCTAGTAGATTTATCCATTTGTCTAGGGCATTCACATCTATCTGACCTTCAAATATGGGAATATCAAAATTAACCTATACCTTGAAAGGAGAGGTGCTTCCAAAATGGTTGTTTGATGAATATGTGCATGTTGCTATCTGTAGACTGTTGGAGCCGCACTCGTTCTTTCACCCCACACGAATTTTCAAAGTCTGATATTTGAAATCTAAAGTTGTTTTTTCTCTTTCCGAACATCATAAAACTTTCAAATCTTGTCGCATGAATAGCAATGCGATTTTTGCTTTCAATAAAATTTCGTTTTTTCGCAAGATTGTTGCTTTCTTGTTTCATTTCGGGATATCGCCAGTCGGGCGCCTCAGATATTTGAATTCACAAGTCCCGAGTCGCGAAAATGCGAACTCACTCTTTCAAATTTTTCACCCAAGGCATTAACTATGGTAAACCACTTAACCCTTGATTAGACATCATCGGGTTTTCGTGAATCGGCATTCGTCGATCCTAAATTTTTGTTTTTATAACCCCGAGAGCCGAGAACGCGATAAATCTTTTTGATAAGCCTTAGTCAAGAACCAAGGTTAAAAAACTAACCACGGTTAAT
>SNQJ01S0020509.1:0-11742 GCA_010110895.2 Picea sitchensis | reverse complement strand
CAAAGAAGGTATGGTCGTCTTTTCCTATCCGGCTTAATTCTTATTCTTTGTTAGATTTTGGACATGCTAAGGCTGAGGCTGCAGCCTTAGAAGGCTTGAATTTGGCCTATATCGAATATAAAAGGCATGATCCACAGAGGGTCGTGAGTACTCATATAGGAAATTGCGGTTTAAAGAGGTTCGAGCACGAAGACTCACCCTCGGATGATGTTTTCCGAGGGGCCAAATCCTATCCGGAAGTACAATTCCGAATCAAATCCCTAGCGGCCGAAGACAGGGATTCGGTCTTAAAATTTCAGGCGAACAGGAAACGATGTCTCCCCGTGGTGCTAGGAGGCCTAGGACTTCCCAAAGATCAGGGAAAAGAGGTCGAAAGTTCCGAAGGACAAACCTCTAACCCCGAAAAACGTCAAGAAGGAGAACAACAAAAGAGTCCTGAGTGGGAGAAGAATCCCAAAACGGAGAAAGAGTCTGAGTAGGAGAAGAATCCAAAACAGGGAGGAAATCCTGAAACAAGAGAGAAAACTACTGGTCTTCCCAAGGGACCTAGTCCGGAGGAGGAAATAAAGATACAGGTCCACCAGAAAGTCAGAATCCAGAGGCAGGAACGAAGACTCCCGACCCCCCGAAAAATCAAAGTCCGCTCAGCACATCGGGGAAAGCTGCGAAACAAATCGGGCAACCCATCGCCTCTGTCACACCCTTGTAGTCAGCACAAGCAGGCGTTGGCGAAGGGTGGATATTTGGTGAGGAATTGAGGCCTGTAAGGGCAGAAGAACTGCCTCCTAACGAATTCTTTTTTGACAAAAAGAGGAAAGCCGTGGTGAAACGAGAATTTTATCAAGAGGGAGAGTCTACTGCTAAAAGATTCAAAATAATGACTGATGGGATGAATAAAAAGAAAGATGAATTTGCCACAGAAATTGCAGGAACGCTGGGAGCGTACGCAACGGAAAATCAATTCTCGGTCGAAGGGTTAAAGAAGCAGCTCAAAACAAAAAATCGCCTGATCAGGACCTTAGAAGCCAGGGTGACTTCGGCGGAAGAAAACGCTAGGAGTCAAGTGAGCGGAGAAATAGAGTTGGCTCGATCAGGCGATAAGAAGGAAATCCAAGCTCTTAAAACCAAGCTGGAACAAGCCAATTCTACGATCCAGGATGGTCGGTTGCAATCAGGCCAACTGAGAGATACGATTACACAACTGCAAGCTCAACTGGAGGTCGCAGAAAGCAGAGCAATTGACATTGATATCGTCAAAATCCGAGCAACTGATATTAGGAGCAGGGTTTCCTCTGCTCAACAGATCCTGCTTAACAAGGTAGGAGAGATTCGAGAAAACTACTTGTTAATACTTCGAATCTCCGAGAATCTGATTAACAAAGAAAGAAACGCAGAAGCTGCCCGGATTGCTTTTCAAGAAGCAGTTATAGCGACTAACAACAGGTTTTCGGGACCACCTGGGCTCACCATTGTCGAACAGACTAGAGGCAATATCTTGTTAAATAATTGGGAACAAATTATCGCTTCGAGCAAAGAGCAGGTTCAAAAGGTGACCAATTCGTTAGCAGAAGTCTGCAATGTCATGAATGGTGAGCAATTAGGAATGGAGATTGGAAGCGATGCCGAGGCACTGAGACTGGTAAATACAGATCGGATTTCTCTCGACATAAAGGAGGAAAATGAGAGGAATTTAGCAGAAATTTTCGGGATGAATAGGGTAGACTCGGCTCAAATCGACAAGCATTTGATTCAGCCTAGTGCACAACTCGGCGCTCTTAAACTTGTCAATGAACAAATAGATGATAAACTTCCACAGCTGGGCCGAGAGTGCTATTTTGTCGAAGCCAGTTGTCAAGTCGAGCCTTCGCAGCTTGTGACCCAGTTTGTAGACAAGTGTATCATGTACACCGCATCTTTGCAAGGACAAGCGTCTAGCTCTTCTTGAAAATAGAATAGGTGAAATGGAGTTATGTCGTTCCCCCAGCTGTCAATGAAAAGACTTCACAGATTGTGTTTCAATTTTTAGACAGATGTATCATATGTATTTAATTTAAGCAAAAACAAGCACCTGGCACCTTTTTGAACACGGGTTCAGACAGATGGAGTAAGGTGGCTCCTCTGAACCGAGAGGCAAATTTTGTATAAATACATCACCAAAAGAAGAGAACAGAGGCTGCACTTTTTGGGTATCAACTGTAATAAAGTTTTTGCATGAAGGAAATTAATACAAGCTAAATTTGGAGATTCCTAATTCCATCACGACTGTGTCGCAAGTTTGTTCGTTGTGTTTTATTTTTTCTTTTCATTTTGCTCTGCATAGTTGATGTATGTCACTATAATTTAGTATCACCACTACTATAGTGAAAGGGGTTTTGTCTTTTCTGTAATTGTCTCTTGCTTTTCCTCTGCACCAGCTTTAGCGGGTGTAAGACCAATTTACATTTACAGAATTACATATTTATTCGCATTATATCAACTATGTCTGTGTTAGTTTCTTCTCTTATGTATATGTGATTTTTCCGTTCACTTGAATCTTGCGTTATCCATTGTTAAACGTTTTTTCCTTATCTTGTATCCTTTTATAAAAACACACAGTTACGGGAAAAAGGCCTTCTATTTGAGCTTTTATTTCATTCTTCGTGCGAGAGTTTCTCTTCACTTAACTCAATCGAACAACATCGAAACCACTTGTTAAATCCTTCCATACTGGTGATGTTTTCTCAATGACTGTCCTTGTAGCTATTCAACCGAATATTCAACCTGGACTCTCTAATCAAAATCATATCGCTTTAAGTCTTTTCGATACGATACTCATAACTGCCAACACTCGGGAAGAACTTGAACGTTCATGGGCAGCCATTGAACGAGACATAACTGCTCAAGAGCAGTTGGAAGCTAGACATCGGGAACGTAGGAACCTTCATTAGTTTCCTATACAGAAGGTAACTCATCTTCGTATACACCTTTACTTACCTTCAGATGCCTTGACACTGTACTCAAAGCCTTAGTACAGACTCAGGAACAACATAGGCATTGAAGGATGTGGGAAAAATTCTCCATCATTTCATCCCTCTGTCGCGTGAGAGCTTGCTCAAGCAACAGATTTATAGGATCGTCTACTTCATCATTTTTATTTTCTTCCACCATGGAGGGTTTCTTGGGCATGCGAGAGAGATTGTCTTCAAGAGAGACAAGCTCGAAACCCAACTTACTATACTCGGACCTCGTCAAGGACATGTACTAAAAAAAATGATCAAGAGCACCCTGCTCTGATACCACTAATCCGGATTATTTTCGGCACGAAATGAGAGTGGAGATATAATAAAGAAATGCGTAGAGATATCACATATATCCAATAATATAACAGAAATGTATCAGAGATGCAACCATAAACACATATATACAGTAATAAATTATTTCTATTAATGAAAGAAATGTACAAAGACTGTAAAAATACAGAGTGAAAGACTCACTAGAATGGTGGTAGCTTATCTCTGAGAAGAGATGTGACGGCTACTCACATTCGCAAGAAGATGATTACAATCAGGCTCTAAAGGCCTTTCTACAATAAACAAGAATGTCAAAAACCCTAGACATCCAAAAACCTAACCCTAAGAGATGAAGCGCCAAAAGTCATGTGGGCCCCATTTGGGTAAGTTAGTGCATCAACTTCCCGAGGTCGTAACTTTTTCATACGATCTTCGTTTTAGGCATATGAGAGCCCGTTGGAAAGGTATCATCGAGGAGATTCATTTTGGGTGCTCAATAATACTATTGGCATTCATTGAGAAGCCTGATCTCGAAAAACCTTCATTTAGGCCCTCAAAATGGCCCCAGAAGTTAAAACTGCTAAAAATAGTAAATTGTCAAAATTGCCAGAAAACTATTTTGAGCCAGTTGGAAAAAATGGGTGGCCACTGATATCCATTTGGATCAATACTTCCTCCTTAGTAAGAAATGGTATCCATTGCGTTGAGTGCCCGAGGGAGAGGAAAAAACATTTGTTGAATCTGAATCTCGGTGAGCTACTTGCCTTGCTGGAAACGTCGCGTTGCTTAGTTTGTGGAAGGATATCACGAGCATGTGGCTGGAAGGGTTGGACATTTTTAACCATTATGGATACACAATATTCTTTTGTGCAAAATGAATCTTTACACTATGCTACAATCTTGTCGACCTGCTTCGATTGGATAGAAGGTGCTTGGGCCGAGGCTATAGTGGTTGCAATATCCTTTTGTTCACCTTTTGAATAGATTGTGAAGAAGATGAATTTTGTAGTATGAGATACTAACTTGCAACACTTTTTAGGTGGAATAGTAGTCAGAACTACCTCTAGTATTATGTAGAGATGACCCCTCAGAGAAACAATGACACTGCGGGGTCGAGACTCATAAACAACATGGCACTTACATATATATGGTTGGCCCAAGAGAACATCACAGACATCCAGTGGGGAGACATCACATAATACCTCATGCTTGAAGGGATGGATGATGTATGACAATCGACATTGATGGTTGACATGAAGATCTTGTCCTTGGCGAAGCCACCCGATGTTGTATGGCTGCGAGTGTGGTGTTGTCGACAATCCCAACTGTTTGACGACCTCTGTTGAGATGAGGTTGTTTTGGCTTTCACTATCAACGATAAAATGCAGCAAGGTCCCCGTCACCCACATCTGTGAATGAAAAAGGCGCTCCCCCTCTTCAAGATCTGTTGGTTATTCTGGTTGAATTGTTTCCATCACGACAATAACAGTGGGGTCTGCGTCGATGATCTGTCTTTTACCAGTATTTTCATAATCAGATTCTGAATCAGAGTTTGTCTCCTTGTCTTTGATCTCGGACACCAATGATTGTTTTGAGTGACATTCATCGATGTTGTGCCAGGGTTTTTTGTGGAAATCACACCATTTTCCAGTGTCCTTCTTTGTCTTCCCGTGACCCTTCTTTTCCTGTGGCTTGGACTGGTTTTCGAGAAACTGTTTTTTAGGGCTGTCTTTGTCATGCTTTGGTTGTTGCGTATTTTCACACCCGAAATCTCATTTATTCTAGTTCTTAAATTTATGCTCGATTTTAACAACATATCGATAAGCAACACCAAGTGATGAGATGTCCAAAAAATCCATTTCAGTTTGGATGTATCTGTGTAGAGCCCCATGGTAATTCAGAACCAAATGTCGTTCAGAGTATTTGATACCGAGCTTGGTGCGCAAGGTATGGAAGGTATTGGTGAACTTTGGAATTGCTTGTCCCCTCTCTTGCTGCAGTGTGGTCCATCTCATGTACTGGTTCTCATAGTTGCCAATAGGGTAATTCTGTTCATTTACCACATCCACAAAAAATCCCAAATGGGCTCGGCCCCATATATTCTAGACTCTTCTGTAGAACTTTTCTCCCACTACATTTCCCACCAATGTTTGACATGGGGGAGAGCTTTAAGGAGTGCAAAGGTGATCTTTTCCCTGTCGAAAAAATGGTGAACAAAGAAATAACCATCTAGCAGATTTAACCATTTGTCTACGACATCCGCATCTATCTGACCTTCAAATATGGGAATATCAAAATTAACCTGTACCTTGAAAGGAGAGTTTCTTCCAAAGTGGTTGTTTGATTAACATGCGCATGTTTCTATCGGTAGACGTTGAAGGATATGGGAAAAATTCTCCATCATTTCGTCCCTCTGTCGCGTGAGAGTTTGCTCAAGCAACATATTTATAGGATCGTCTGCTCCCTTGTTTTTCTTTTCTTTCGCCATGGAGGGTTTCTTGGGCGTGCGAGAGCGATTTTATTCAAGAGAGACAAGCTCGAGACCCAACTTGCTATACTCGGACCTCGTTGGGGACATGCACTGAAAAAAACGATCAAGAGCAGCTTGCTCTGATACCACTGATCCAGATTATTTTTGGCATGAAATGAGAGCAGAGATATAATAAAGAAATGCACAGAGATATCGCCGATATCCAATAATATAACAAAAATGTATCAGAGATGCAACCATAAACACAGATATACAATAATATATGCGTTCTATTAATGAAACAAATGTACAGAGACTGTAAAAATACAGAGTGAAAGACTCGCTAGAATGGTGGCAACTTATCTCTGAGAAGAGATGTGACGGCTACTCGCATTTGCAAGAAGATAATTACAATGAGGCTCTGAAGGCCTTTTTACAATAAACAGGAATGCCAAAAACCATAGGAATCCAAAAACCTAACTCTAGGAGATGAAGCGCCAAAATTCATGTGGGCCCCGTTTGGGTAAGTTAGTACATCAACTTCCCGGGGTCGTAACTTTTGCATACGATCTCCGATTTAGGCGTATGAGAGCCCGTTGGAAAGGTATCGTCGAAGAGATTTATTTTGGGGGATCAATCATACCTTTAACTATTTTTGAGAATCTTGATCCCGAAAAACCTTCATCTAGGCCCTCAAAATGGCCCCGGAAGTTAAAACTGCTAAAAATAGTAAATTGTCAAAATTGCCAGAAAACTGATTTGAGTGAGTTGGAAAAGGTGAGTGGCCACCGATATCCACCTAGATCAATCCCCCCTCCTTAGGAAGATATGGTCTCCATTGCGTTGAGTGCTCGGGGGAGAGGAAAAACGTTTGCTAAATCTGAATCTTGGTGAGCTGCTTGCCTTACTGGAGACGTCGCGCTCCTCGGTTTGTGGAAGGCTATCATGAGCATGTGGCTGGAAGGGTTGGACATTTTTAACTAGTATGGATAGATGATATTATTTTGTGCAAAATGAATCTTTACACTTTCCTACAATCTTGTCAACCTGCTTCTATTGGATAGAAGGTGCTTGGGCTGAGGCTGTAGTGGTTGCAGTATCCTTTCATTCACCTTTTGAACAGATTGTGAAGAAGCTGAATTTTGTAGTATGAGATACTAACTTGCCACACTTTTTAGGTGGAACAGTAGTAAGAACTACCTATGGTATTCTGTAGAGATGACCCCCCAGAGAAATAATGACACTGCGGGGTCGAGACTCATAAACAACATGGTGCTTCCATATATATGGTTGGAACAAGAGAACATCATAGACATTTAGTGGGGCAACATCACATCATACCTCATCCTTGAAGGGATGGATGATGTGTGACAATCGACACTATTGGCTGACATGAAGATCATGTCATTGGCGAAGCCACCCGATGTTGTATGGCTGCGGGTGTGGTGTTGTTGACAATCCCAACTGTTTGACGACCTCTGCTGAGATGAGATTATTCTGGCTTTCGCTATCAACAATAAAATGCAGTGGGGTCCCCTTCACCCACATTTGTAAATGAAAAAGGAACTCCCCCTCTTCAATATCTGTTGGTTCTTCTGGTTGAATTGTTGTGGTTGTGACAATGGTAGTGGGGTATGTGTCGATGATCTGTCTTTTACCAGTATTTTCATAATCAAATTCTGAATTAGGGTTCGACTCCTTGTCTTTGATCTCGGCCACCAATGACTTTTTTGAGCAACATTCATCAGTGTTGTGCCAGGGGATTTTGTGGAAATCACACCATTTTCCAGTGTCCTTCTTTGTCTTCCTGTGACCCTTCTTTTACTGTGGCTTGGACTGGTTTTCGGGAGACTGTTTCTTAGGGCCGTCTTTGTCATACTTTGGTTTTTGCAGATTTGCAGACCCAAACTGCCATTTGTTCTGGTGCTTAAATTTCTGCTCCATTTTAACAGCGTATCGATAAGCAGCACCGAGTGATGATATGTCCAAAAAATCTATTTCAGTTTGGATGTATCTGTGTAGAGCCCCACAGTATTTTAGAACCAAATGTCGTTCAGAGTCTTTGATACCCAACTTGGTGCACAAGGTATGGAAGGTATTGGTGAACTCCAAAATTGCTTGGCCCCTCTCTTGCCGCAGTGTGGTCCATCTCATGTACTGGTCCTCATAGTTGCCAACAGAGTAATATTGTTTCTTTACCGCCTCCACAAAAAAATCCCAAGTGGGCTCGGCCCCATATATTCCAGACTCCTCTGTGGAACTTGCTCCCAGTAATTTTCCCACCAATGTTTGACGTGGGGGAGATCTTTAAGGAGTGCGAAGGTGATCTTTTCCCTGTCGGAAAAATGGTGAACAGAGAAATAACCGTCTAGCAGATTTGTCCATTTGTCTAGGGCATCTGCACCTATCTGACCTTCAAATATGAGAATATCAAAATTAACCTGTACCTTGAAAGGAGAGGTTCTTCCAAAATGGTTGTTTGATGAATATGCACATGTTGCTATCGGTAGGCGTTGAAGGATGTGGGAAAAATTCTCCATCATTTCATCCGTCTGTCGCATGAGAGCTTTCTCAAGCAACAGATTTATAGGATCGTCTGCTATGTGGTTTTTCTTTTCTTCCACCATGGAGGGTTTCTTGGGCGTGCGAGAGCGATTGTCTTCAAGAGAGACAAGCTTGAGACCCAACTTACTATACTCGGACCTCGTCGGGGACATGCACTGAAAAAAACGATCAAGAGCACCCTGCTCTGATACCACTAATCTGGGTTATTTTAGGCACAGAATGAGAGCGGAGATATAATAAAGAAATGCATAGAGATATCACCAATATCCAATAATATAACAAAAATGTATCAGAGATGAAACCATAAACACATATATACAGTAATAAACAATTTCTATTAATGAAAGAAATGTACAGAGACTGTAAAAATATAGAGTGAAAGACTCGCTAGAATGTTGGCAGCTTATCTCTGAGAAGAGATGTGATGACTACTCACATTCGCAAGAAGATGATTACAATCAGGCTCTGAAGGCCTTTTTACAATAAACAAGAATGTCAAAAACCCTAGACATCCAAAAACCTAATCAGGGATGATTTAAAGGATGGAAATTTATTTTAAAATTTAGAAACCTCGGCGAATCTTACTAATCCTTCATATGCATACTATAAATGTTTAGTGATATTTTTGTAAAAATATTCAAATTTCTAAAGATTTTATATAGTTTTTATAAAATTTTGGCGAGTTTTAAGGTAAAATAATTTTATTCTATAGAATTTGGGCGAATCGTTTTTAAAATAGAGAATCTTGTTTTTGGAAAAACCATGGAAAATTAGCCCATGAGCGAAATTTAGCCCCTAAAATCATCTATGAACCTAATCCTAGGAGATAAAGTGCCAAAAGTCATGTGTGCCCCGTTTGGGTAAGTTAGTACATCAACTTCCCGAGGTCGTAACTTTTGCATACGTTCTCTGTTTTAGGCATATGAGAGCCCATTGGAAAGGTATCGTCGAGGAGATTCATTTTGGGTGCTCAATCATGCCTTTGGAATTAATTAAGAAGCCTTATCCCGAACAACCTTCATTTAGGCCCTCAAAATGTCCCAAGAAGTTAAAACTGCTAAAAATAGTAAATTGTCAAAATTGCCAAAAAACTGTTTTGAGCCAATTGGAAAAAATGGGTGGCCACCAATATCCATCTGGATCAATCCTCCCTCCTTAGGAAGAAATGGTATCCATTGCGTTGAGTGCCCAGGGGAGAGGAAAAAACATTTGTTGAATATGAATCTTGGTGAGTTTCTTGCCTTGTTGGAAATGTCGCACTGCTCAGTTTGTGGAAGGCTATCATGAGCATGTGGCTGGAAGGGTTGGACATTTTTAACCAATCTGGATACATGAGATTATTTTTTGCAAAAGGAATCTTTAAACTTTGCTACAATCTTGTCGACTTTCTTCTGTTGGATAAAAGGTGCTTGGGTCGAGGCTGTAGTGGTTGCAGTATCCTTTTGTTCACCTTTTGAACAGATTGTGAAGAAGCTGAATTTTGTAGTATGAGATACAAACTTGCAACACTTTTTAGGTGGAACAGTAGTTGGGGCTACCTCTAGTATTCTGTAGATATGACCCCCTAGAGAAACAATGACACTGTGGGGTCTAGACTCATAAACAGCATGGCACTTCCACATATATGGTTGGCTCAAGAGAACATCACAGAAATCCAATGGGGCAACGTAACATAATACCTCATCCTTGAAGGGATGGATGACATATGACAATCGACACTGCTAGCTGACACGAAGATCTTATCCTTGGCGAAGCCACCTGATGTTGTATGGTTGCGGGTGTGGTGTTGTCGACAATCCCAACTGTTTGACGACCTCTGCTAAGATGAGGTTCTTTTGACTTCCGCTATCAAAAATAAAATGCAACAAGGTCCCCTTCACCCACATCTGTGAATGAAAAAGGCACTCCCCCTCTTCAGGATTTGTTGGTTCTTCTGATTGAATTGTTGCGGTCACAAAAATAGCAGTGGGGTCTGCGTCGATGATCTATCTTTTATGATTTTTTTCAGAATCAAATTCTTGGACCCTCTCTTGCCGCAGTGTGGTCCATCTTATGTACTGGTCCTCATAGTTTCCAATAGAGTAATATTGTTCCTTTACCGCATCCACAAAAAAATCCCAAGTGGGCTCGACCCCATATATTCCAAACTCCTCTATGGAACTTTGCTCCCAGTAAGTTTCCCACCAATGTTTAACGTGGGGGAGAGCTTTAAGGAGTGCGAAGGTGATCTTTTCCCTGTCGAAAAAATGGTGAACACACAAATAACCGTCTAGCAAATTTAACCATTTGTCTAGGGCATCCGCATCTATCTGACCTCCAAATATGGGAATATCAAAATTAGCCTGTACTTTGAAAGGAAAGGTGCTTCCAAAATGGTTGTTTGATGAATATGTGCCTGTTTCTATCGGTAGCCGTTGAAGGATGTGGGAAAAATTCTCCATTATTTCGTCCCTCTGTCGCGTGAGAGCTTGCTCAAGCAACAGATTTATAGGATCGTCTACTCTGTCGTTTTTCTTTTCTTCCACGATGGAGGGTTTCTTGGGCATGCGAGAGAGATTATCTTCAAAAGAGACAAGATCGAGACCCAACTTGCTATACTCAGACCTCATAGGGGTCATGCAGTGAAAAAATGATCAAGAGCAACCTGCTCTAATACCACTGATTTGGATTATTTTCAGCACGAAATGAGAGCGGAGATATAATAAAGAAATGCGCAGAGATATCACAGATATCCAATAATATAACAGAAATGTATCAGAGATGCAACCATAAACATAGATATACAGTAGTACACGATTTCTATTAATGAAAGAAATGTACAGAGATTGTAAAAATATAGAGTGAAAGACTCGCTAGAATGGTGGCAACTTATCTTTGAGAAGAGATGTGACGACTACTCGCATTCACAAGAAGATGATTACAATGACTCTCTGAAGGCATTTTTACAATAAACAGAAATGCCAAAAACCCTAGACATCCAGAAACCTAACCCTAGGAGATGAAGTGTCAAAAGTCATGTGGGCCCCGTTTGGGTAAGTTAGTACATCAACTTATCGGAGGTCGTAACTTTTGCATACGATCTCCGTTTTAGGCATATGAGAGCCCGTTGGAAAGGTATCATCGAGGAAAATAATTTTGGGTGCTCAATCATGCCTTTGGATTTCATTGAGAAGATCGATCCCGAAAAACCTTCATTTAGGCCCTCAAAATGGCCACAGAAGTTAAAACTGCTAAAAATAGTAAATTGCCAAAATTGCCAAAAAACTATTTTGAGCCAGTTGGAAAAGGTGGGTGGCCACCGATATCCACCTGGATCAATCCTCCCTCCTTAGGAAGAAATGGTCTCCATTGCGTTGAGTTCTCGGGGGAGAGGAAAAGATGTTTGCTGAATCTGAATTTTGGTGAGCTGCTTGCCTTGCTGGAGACGTCGCGTTGGTC
>SNQJ01S0020508.1:216867-241812 GCA_010110895.2 Picea sitchensis | reverse complement strand
GTCCTAGAAGAATAAATGTTCTGAACCATTTTCCATCTGGGAAATCTCTGTCCATTGATCATCCATCTAGATGATAATCATTTTCAACACTACTGATAGTCTTCAAGGCAATCGGAACAATGTTATTCAATAGAACACAATTGTGTCTATCCATAGTTACTACAACACTTTTACACTCTCTATTCAACTTCTAGGTTTGTTTCGCAGCATTAGAGAATTGACTGTCCAATCCTACAACCAAGGCCCTACACCTATACTATTGTTGGTTTTCTATCAAAGAAAAGAGTCTAGTTCATTTTTATTAAGCGTTGCGGCCGATGCGGAAGCGAGAAAAAGAGAATATCAGGGGATACGAGTAGGAAAGAGTGGGAAAGAGAGCCTAAGAGGTTGGACAAGATTGAAAGCTCCTCGATAGGCTCACGCTAGCAAATCCCAACATTACAGCATACCTCTAAGGTCTACAAACTAGAAGAGCGTACACAACTACAATCAAGTGGTACACTGCCACACCAAGTAGCACACAGATACTTGATAAGTGACATATAGTCACAATCAGTGGAACACATCCACTACAGTAGTATACATCTACTATCCGGAGACATACATTCTCCATAATAGTCATATCATCAACCTACACAAAAAAACATTGTTATGATATAAACTGAATCATCTGGGCCATTCTTCCACTCACACATGTGAGATCTTGGAAGAGCATCTTCCCTAAGAAGGTAAAACATCAACGATGGGCTATCTGGACTATTCTTCTCAAGCAAGGAAGAATATATGTCTCGATTTTTTAGCTTGGACCATTCACCTATCTAGGCCATTCCTCCGGCACTAAACAAAGTGCAACCTGGAGAGAATGAGTTTTCCCCAGGGAATGTGTGTCCCTGATTGCTGAACCTAGACCATTCGCCTATCTGGGCCATTCCTTCGGCACTAAACAAAGTGCAACCTGGAGAGAATGAATCTTCCCTAGGGAATGATTGTCCTGCACCAACCTCCAAAACGGGCCATTCTTCGAAATTTCTCACAATTGTGAGCTTCAAAAGAATGACTGTCCGGCGATGTGGACCAGTCTTCTTGACCACTACTGAGAGTGACCGTCAAGAAGAGAGACTGTACTAGACCATTCTCCATGTTAACCAAAAGGAGAATTGTTGTCTATGGTACATCAGAAATCCATCGAACCATTTTCATTACGAAAATGACCGTTCGATCTGGACCATTTTCCGAACTGGAAAATGTTTGTTCGTTAGAAATATCAAACCACTTTCCGAACTGGAAAGGAACTGCTCATCCTTAACCATTTTTCGAACTAAAAAATGATTGTCCATAAATCAATAACATGTCAGTGCTCCCTCCCAACCTGGGAGTCATCTTTTCCTTTTTCAATAAGGAATCTGTCTCCACGAGCTCCATCTTGAGTACACAAACTCTTTCATCTTGGATAGAGGCTTTACCAAAATGTTTTCTTATCTGCTCATCTGTGGAGATATATATTGGAGAACCATTTCTCCTTTATAGAATTTATCACGGAGAATGTAATGTTTGATCTCAATGTATTTCGGTCTTGTTGGAACACTGGTTTTCTAAAGGCTTCATATAGCTCTGATCATCATAGTTGAATTCATCTCTTTTGTTTCCTGCTAGCTCATAACATCATGGCAAGGTTCAAACTTGGAACATATCCAAGTGGTACTTCTTTTGTCATCATGAGAGATTTTTTATAGATTGGAAATCCATCATCCTTGAGTTCTGAGTAACCATTCTGATACAGTATCTTTTTTATAGAAGGTTTTTCACCACGCTTTTGTTGTGCATTGGAGGCTTTGCACCAAGTTGTTTGAATCCATACGAGACCTTCTTCCATTTGCATACAAGATTATCTTCCTGGTATACCTCAAAGCCTTGAGGTTGTTCTACATATGTTATTTGTTCTGGAGAACATTCTTTGCATTCATCTGATGTAAACTCCCACCCATGGATGTTGCGGACGATATAATGGCTCATGTAGAGGTATGTCTAGTTTACTGGAACAAGCAATCATCATGGTCTTCTCCCTCCATATGGGATAACCTATAGTTTTGGATCTCGCAATGCTTTCATTCATAAGTATTCCATACACTATTCTTCATCACAACTTTCAGTTCCTCTTCTTGATTGCTTTTAGTGAGTTCATATCAGGCTAGTAGTCTTATGATTCTCAATACAATGGTTGGTTGTTCTGGCTTTTCTTTCTTTCTTGGAATCTTCATGTTCTTCCTCATGTTTCTTTTTAGCTCTTGGGTCCATGGAATTTTCTATAGATTCCATGCCCTGAAGATTCCAACTTCTTCCTTTCATCATAGGATCATGGATGTGGATGGACAACCAGGGATACTTCAAGGCTTCTTTTCGAAGAAGACTTCTTATAAATTCAAACTGAACACGTGTTTCTTTTCATGGTTTCTACCATTGATAGGAACATGGATAGATACTTCATCATCTTCAATGGATCATATTATTTAAGATTAGCTCCCTCCTAATCCTTGCTTTATGCATGAATGCATGCTCTTCCTTTGGAATTTTGTAATCAACTCCCTCCAACTAAGAGAGCCCACGCTTATGTCTGCATCCTTATTGTCTTCTACAAAGTGTCATGAGTCCTCTTCCAATTTCCTCTTGATTTCTTACTTCTTTCTATCTTTACTTCTTCTAGGTTTCTTCAAGATTGATTCTGATTTCGGCTTATCTTGCAGTTGTTACTTATATAATAGCTTCCACATGAATTGTTACCAGGGGTTGTCGATGTACTTCATCCTTTCATGTGGATTTCCTGACTTGTAGTCATTGTGATAGCAATCCTTATCTTGTTGTTCTTCCATAGGTATAGTTTCTCTTTGAACATGTTATCTTCTAAGAAATGGATATGCAAGATATGTACAAAAAACATGGTATGTACAAGAACTATGAAGAGTATTGTTACCTTGTCTTAGAAGAAGAAGTTTGTTTCATCATGCTTAGTTTTCTTTGAAGGTTCCTTTTCTTCGACAACTGATGCTTCGTGTGTCTCCTTCCTTTTCTTTAGCTCGGGACAATGATTCTTGTAGTGACCATATTTTCATCAGTTGAAGCATTGTATTTCTGACATATCTTTCTCTTGATTTGGCTTCTTCCTTGAGCCAAACTTCCTTTTGTTCCTGGAATTATTGAATCTTGTTGTGAAGGCTTGATCATCGTATTTCTTTTGAGGTTTCTCTTTTGCATTAATCCTTGATTCTTCTTGTGCACAGCAAGTCCAAAGTTCTTCAAATGTAGGATACGCATTCCTTGTGTTCATGCTTGCAACAAATGCATCCCATGTCTTGGGAAGACCATTGAGTACTATATTTACCAGTTCCTTCTCTGAGATGATCTCTTTAATAGCTCGTAGTTGATCTCTTAACTGAGAGATCCTCACAAAGTATGATGTTATGTTGTCATCATCATTCATCTTCATGTCACGGAGCTCATTCTTCGGACTCATTACTTGTCCAATGTTTCTGACTGAGAAGAGGTTTGTTAGGGCATCATACATCTTCTTAGATGAGTCAAGATGGGAGATGTAGGGTATCAAGTGGTCTTTTATACAGTCCACTATGATACTCATGGCATTGATTTCACTGTCTTTGAACTTATCCATAACTGCAACGTTCTATGGTTCCTTCTCTTTTCCTTCTTCAAACTCTGGTTCCACGATCTTTCCTTTCACGACATCCAGCACTTTATTCTTGGCAAGGATGAGGTCAATCCTTGTCTTCCACGCTCTGAAGTTAGAAGCCCCATTTAAATTGTTTTCTGACTTCATAGAGTAAGTCATGGTTGCCTTGACTTGGTCAACCCTAGATTTGAACAGAAACTCAAACTTGACGTCTTAGCTTGTTGAGAGTACCAAGAGATGCGCTAGGCTAGGGCACACTGGTCTATCCGAAAATTAGGTCAACCCCTTCACATAAGGTGCCTCAATGAGAGGATTAGGGTTTTTGCAGCTACACCTGCTAGTAACCCTAGCAGTAGTGCTTTTAGTAACTACTCTTGCTAGAAACCCTAGTAGTAGTTCTTCAACGAGATTAGTATCCTTATGGCTATGCTCCCTTCCAGTGCTTAGACTGAACGAAGGAGGTGTGGGCCCATAACCTGTTAGAATATGATGGATGGCCTCGTTTAACCATAGACAATATCACTATTTTCACCCAACCATAGGCCGAAGCCACCCTTGAGCACCTTAACCTTGACAGAGAATCATTCTGGAAGCAAAACCTAGGCTAGATAGCCAAACAAGATAGCACACCTCTCTCTCCAAGGATAGCGCACCAAACAAGAGTTGATCACAGAGTCCAAACCATAACCAAGAGAGAGTCCAAGACAAAACCGAAATCTTCTAGCTGCAACAGCAGCTCTCCTCCAAACTTGCGCACAAACTGGCCAACTACAGTGCGCACGAGTGTTGCTTCTGCAGTTCTGAGAATGCCTGCCAGAATGAAGATTGGTCTCTTGTATTTATACTAAAAATGGCAAACTGCCTGGGCCAACTTCTCATTCTGGGTGTCTATTTACTTAGTCTATAATATTTCATTTAGCCGACTTCTTCTCTTGTGGGCTAATAACCTAATACAAATTATCCTCTTGAGCCAACTTGTCTTCTAGGGTTATTAGCAAGCTAATTAGGGTTTCTTCTTGCTTCCCGGAATATTATATTCTCGTCAATTTTACACGTGGAGGTAAATGCCTCCCGCAGCTACCATAATATCAACATATTCCTCTAGCTACGCCTTCCTTCTCCATTTCTATCCCTTTTTTGTTTGCAAATATTAAATGGTTTTTTTACTTTCAACATTGATAAAATATCCATTTGATGAGTATACAACATTGATACTATTTGTGGATTCTACCTCATTTTGGGGGATGTTCTTTTTCCCCCTCACAAGGTTGCCTCCTACTTTCCGATGAGGTTGTACTTCACGTGAGTTTACAACCTTTACACCCTTTCTAGAACACTAAATTTTATGAGGAAAATCCTGCCCTCGACAAAAAATCTCCACATCATTTAGTTCATGTTCATCAATGGTGTTTAATTCCATTAGTATAGGAGCCTCCAAGGAGGGCTTCTTCTTTTTCTTAATGGAATCCTTTGTGTTTAATACATCCACAAAGGTTAACGGATTCTAAGAAAAACTAGTTAAAACATCAGGGCCTTCAACTACTCTACTCTTTTGTTCTCTCAACCTCCATAACTATTCTTTTTTTGGGACTTGTGTATTGTTCTTTAGCTCTAGCAATGTCTTGAAAAAAATTCAGCAATAACTAAAGTGGGCAACTCACAGAATGGAATACCTTCCTACGAATAGGGTGTCTTCGAATTCTCCTTGTCGGCATCTCACTAGTTGAAAGATTGTTCCCTGACCTCCAAATTCTCTTCAATATTTATGTCACCAGACATATCCTTCTTGGAGCATGTACACTTAAGATGACCATACATATGACAAATAGAGCACCTGAAGGGAATCTTAACATAGTATATCCCCTGTTAGTAGGATCGATTCCCCACCTAAATATCAATACCTTTAGGAATCCCAGCACCCAAGTTCATTTCAACAGAAACCTTGGCCACAAAAATTCTATCAACGGATCGGGTTTGCTCACTATGTCCATCATCCTCCCTAATTTATTACCAATCAAAGTGTTACTACTCAAAATCTTTCCTAGAAGGAAAAGTCCTAACCTTAGCGGGAGATCCTAAATGAAACTCTCAAGCAAGCCATCCAATGTCACTTAGGTGGCCTTATTGCTCACTTTAGACTATGGAAATCCTAGTCTAGAGGGGAACCCTAAAAGTCAGACAAGCTAGATTCTTTGTAAATGTGCAAGTATTCTTGTAAGTTTGAATTTGACTTATAAAATTTTATCTAATAACCAATTTGCCTTGTATATAAGAGAACAGATTAAGCATGCAAACTGATTAACACAAGTGCACCAATAAATTATGAATCAAATGATCATCCAAACTACAAGTGTTTTGAAATGCTGAAAATGACTAAGAAAAGTACTGAGAATCTTAGTTAAACCATATTTGCTAAATGCCACAATGAGTTTTCAACAATTGAGTGTGAAAGAAAAAGTACTTTGAGTGAACAATGAGTTCTAACTTCTCAACAATTAAGTGTGAAAGAAAAATTACTTTGAGTGAAGAATTGCTTCACAAATTATGTTGGAAAGTGAGGATATTTAACAAACTCTGTAAATGTGCTAGGCAGATTTACTTAATTGTACCATCAACATCAATCAAGTGAATATTCCATGTACCACAACATTTTATCCTTAACAAATTGACAGTAAATGATCCAATAAATGTTTGTTCTAGAAAGTTGATTCCATTAACAATACCATTCATAAACCATGAGAGAATATCATTATTATAAAATGATGATGCAGGAGTGATGTGCTGGTAAATTTGCTCACTTATGCTCACAGTTTAGTTTTCCAAAAAACATAATATAAACCATTCAAGATTGAGCTATGTTATTAATGTAGCAAAGGTGAGAAGTCATCCATGTGACTATGTTCAAAGCACATTAGCAGATTTAAATGTGTTATAGCAGAGCATTAGGTGTTTTGCATGAGCATGATAAAACATTCACCAAACAATCAGATCAACATATAGAACACTTAACCAGTATCAATGAGATGATCAAATTATGTTCATAAAACTTAGATTCAGCAGAGATTTACCACTAAAGATGATAGAGTCCAGCCAACCATAAAACTATGTGAAAATTCCAGAATTTATACTTCTTGTTATATCCTCAAACCATCAGATGAGATCCCAAGAGAAAAAACTCAGTCACTGTTTGATGCCACAGAAATTTTACAGCGTATAGTTTGAAATTATGATAAATTTTAAGCTGATTTAAAACAATTCATTCCAAAGTTTAGTGCAGCGTTTTAGCATAAAAGATAGTTTAGATCACACAAGTTACAAAGTGCTTCAAAGAAACCCTGCCAATGTATGTCAAACTTACTTATTAAACCCTTAGTGATGATTACCAGCAAATATTGAACCAGGAAAGGATTTAAACCATGAAATCTATTAGTCTTTCAAAACCTGCTTAGTCCATTCATTATGTTTATCAAGATCCAGTCACAAAATTCAAGGTTATATCATCAGATCTATTGAAACTTGAAACGTTTTAAGATACTTTGTCCAAATATGCCCATCAATTAGCAATTTCCAGCAATATTGAAATATAGAACCCTCGAATCGTTTGGCACTTTATAAAGGGTGATTAGATACCTTTGAAGAGTTAAACCATAAAACTTGCAAACATTCAAGAGAGAAACACCAACCAGTGACAATTTTCAGATGATCAACCTTCAAGAAAATTTCAGTGATGAAAGCAAGCAGTTTTTTTTAGATTCATTAGCAAATCGTTGACAGTTTTAGGGCATCGATTTACTGAAAATAGGTTATCAGAGCATGTATCAGTGAATCAATCATTTGAGATAAATACACAAATATATCAAACCCTCATCCAAAAGGGATAAATAGACTGACGGAAAAAAACAAGTATTTAGTTTGTCTAATGCATAAGTTTCGTCTATATGATCATGTTCTTCTTTGATCCATCAACAAAACATGAGATTAGAAACACACTAGATTAGAGAAGATGCAAAACGTTGAAAGAATAAGGCAAATAAATGAAACTATTTTGCATATGAAATCAAGTCTATACTAGATCTAAGAAATCAACCCTAGGGTTCAATAAGTAATCTAGATTAAAGGGTAAAAATAAATCTGAACTCTAAATTGCGAAACAAACAAAATTTGGTCAAATCCCGCTATCGTGATTGGTTTCAATAGGCCTTGTTCTGTAAGGTGGCCCAAGTTTGAAACTCGGCTAGTCGGGAGGAGACACCTAAAAATCCAACGATGTTAAGGATTGGTGTGGCCCAAATTGGGTGTGATCCACGAGTGATTTTGACAACTTAGAGAACCTTGGGTTGTGGTTTCTTAGACCACAGATTAGACAAACTAGCAAACCAAAAAAAAAAATGAAAAGGAAACTATTAAATGTTTGGCTAAAAATGCAAGGAAAACAAGTGCCTACCCCACTTGAGCTATAGGGGACATTGATCCAACCTTGAGTATTGTTCTCGTAACTTTTGTGTTTGAATTCACAAGCACCTTCAAAGGATTGCTTAATGAACTTCAAGCTTGGATACTTAAACTACCACAAGAATATAGAGGAGACTAATCCTATGAGAACTTAGACTAAGTACTACAATAGAAATTCAAACTAAGTCGATGGTAAGAGAATAGAACCATGCGTTGTATATGTTCAATACAATAAATCTAAGTCTAGAATTTCACAAGGAAAAGAAATAAGTGACAACATGTACTCCTATTTTGCTTGCTTGATGTTGAAGTAGCTCATTTCCTCCTAGAAAAAACATGCAATATCGAATATCCTCTATAATAGCTCTAAAACATATGCTCAAAAAATAGACAAATTTCACACTAAAAGTTAAGCAAGCAAGTTCTTCCAATTGATTTTCAACAAGTACAAATGAGAAAGAAGCCCTCCTTATAAAGATAGGGTGTCTTACAAAAACCATGGGTAGAAAACCAAATGCTAGTACATACCATGTGTCAATACAATGTGTTCAAGCAAAACCAAGAGCGAAAAACAAGAGGCACCCTCAAAACCATCAACAAAGCCCCCTGAGTAAGTGTGCCCTCGTAAATGTGAGCTAACCACCCATGTGTGTGCTCATAGAAGGTCAAATGTGCCCTTTCAACAAATGGGATAAAATCCTAACCAACCACCCACAGTATGGAATAAAAAGTGCAATCCAAGATAAGAGTCATTATGGTTGGCACATGTGGCACAAACACTGAGGTGCTCGACCAAATGCTAGCACTTGTGGCTCAGGTAATGAGGTGTTCAAAGAGATAAGTGGTCAAATCAACTCAACTAACTCATAATCACCTATAACAACCTGTAACAAATGGTCATGTTGTGTCACAACTGCATAATTGATCCCAGTAAACTCACACATGTGGTCAACAAAGCATAGTAGACTGGAATAATCCACGTGTGTAAGAAAATATATCCATGTAAGCAAGTGCATCCTCCTAGAATGGTCTAGGTGGCACATGATGATGATGTGGAGTCCCTATCATCATCCAATGCAATGTCATAGACACCAATGAAGTACATATATCCCAATGAAAATGGAACAGATCCCAATGCAAATAGATATGACTATATATAGGTACATGAAAGCCAAAGCATGTACATGGATCCCAATGCAGTGTCATAGATCCTAGAGCAAGTACAAAAATCTCAAGGCATGATATGTAGACCCAAGGCATAGATGTCACCTCATATACGTACATGTACACAATTCCCAATGCAAAGCACCCACTCATAGTGGTGGGTCTAACCTCCTCACAAGTTACTAGGTGATGCATACATAGTGATATCTTCTAGCAACATCATAACATTAAATTAATTTTAATATTTGCTTAAATTTTACCATGGGAGGACAACCTTAACCCTTATTACATGTGACAAATCCTAAGAGAAGGGGTATTTCCTAGATCACTAAAATGGAAATAGGTGATATGGTGAATAATGTGTGAAGGGGAAGGGGAAACTTCATGTGTTGACCTTCATAGTCCTTTAGGTTATCCGACTAGCTTTCAAGAGATAGGAGTCTCCATTAATTCTATATGCAAGCCTTTAAGAGGGAGCTTTTGCTTAGAGTTAGTACCTTGGCTCTTTATTTTACTACCTCCTTTTCTGTATTTTCTTTATTTCTTTGATTTCTTAGTCCTTTAAATATGAATTATTAAGTCATACTTGAGAGTAAGGGCCTTTTAATGAGATAGCATAGCTCTAGCTTTATTATTTTTTAATTTTTAACCTTTTCATGCTCTTCACCTTTAGCCTTTTTTGCTTTCTTTTACTTAGGCTTACATGGATCTTTTTGCTTCACAAAACTTTGTTGAATGATGTACAACAAGTCAAATGTGAACATGAACAATGTTTTATGAATGAGATGGAGGTGAATGGGAAAGATGTAAAAGGTTAAGTATGTTTTGGGATGTGAAACATGCTAAATCAACCAGATCACTAGTCATACAATTTGACCCAAGATTTGACAAACGCTTATCGAAAGTAAAATTATGTCCCCCACGTACAACGAGGCAAATAGTAAAATTGTTAGTGTTATGAAGTGTTATTAGATCACACTCTAGTGTTTACCGTGTTCACAACTAGCTTATAAGTTATAACACTATGTCTAAGTATCAAACTCATAAACGAGAACATAGCACAACAACTAAAGTGAACAAACTAAACCAAAGTATCGTGAAAATGTGCAATGAAAGCAAAGTGTACCATATGTAAGTGCATGTGTCATTTGATGTGTAAGTGGAATAAGTTGATATACCATCATTGATTCATATGAAACAACTTATGAGTTATGTGAGGCTAGATCACTATGTATCCGATGGAAAAATTGAAAGAACAAGTCTAAATCGGAAGATATGAGCAAGAGAGCTCATCCAAGAAACAACACCACACTATATGAGGGTCGCTCTAGGAGTGGTTACCCTGAAGGGAAACACAAAGTAAAGGCCCTTTCTGACCGGAACTCCAAAAGAAGGGAATGCAACTTAGCACACAATATTTGAATGCCATCCCTCTCTCTCATAGGACCAAACAAAGTGGTCCAGTTCCTGAGGGACAAAATGGAGTTGTCCCAATACCATTTCCCCTATAGAATGTTTTCTTTATCCTTTGTAATCTGAAAGATGAAATTTATCGAGCCTCTAGCCAGTAAATGAAAAATGGATCCATAACCTACCTATTGTTTCAAAACCTTCTTCACCCACATGTTCATCAATTTTTCAAAGATGAGTATGCATTGTAATTTTCCTACCAACATCATCCCTCGATAGAGTTGAACCTGATCCATCACCAGATCTGGGCCCATTACCAGTTTCATTCCCTTTCTTCTCAGTGTCAAATACTTTGGCTTACTTCTCCTCCTAACCAGTATGTCCTCAACACCATGTGTGTCCCCAATCTTCTCTACCACCTTTGGAACAATGTCAAGGAGACATTGATTCGATAAATCCAGGACCTCACCACCTTTAGTAGATGTTCTAATAAGCTTAACTCCACCACCTCTTAAGTTAAAGGGGAACCTTCAATGTCGATCATGGGCTATAGTGGAACTATGGAACTCTTTACAATCCCATCATTATCCACCAACTACACCTCAACCGAGAGGTCCTTTTGGCATGCACTGACAACATTATCCAATGATAGAAAAGTCCCTTCGGAAACCTTGGCCCCCTCATCATTGCCTAGGTTCATAGATGAAAACCCAAAAACCTCGGACCACAAAATTTGTTTTTGCCCATGGATTTGTTCATTGGGGTTCTATAATCTGATTTGACAAGCCCTCTTTCGATCATTCTCTGGTAAGACATGCACCATGATTAACCCCTTGAATGAAAGAAACTCTCGAGGAATGGCAGGAAGGGACTATGACAAAACCACTCTAACACTACGCTTCGATACAAAAGACCTTCCACAATCTATCAAAAAAAACCTTGAAACCTTGTTAAGATAGGTAAATCAGCCTCAAAATGGAAGGAAAATTATTATTACCACCATTGTTGAACCAACAATAAACCCTAGATGTGATTTATAACCCTAGCCACCATCCCCTGACCCATATCCATAGAAAATGGTTTCTTAAGAAAGGATTGAAAGAATTCATATCGCTATGTTTCTTAGTCAGTGCGGGAATCTCACTAGTTAGAAATTCTCAAACTTTGTATGTCAAATTTCTCCCGCCATTTCAGGTGTTTAACACGTAAGATGCATGATGCATTTCTACAAAATGCAATATAACCAAGGAGATCCCAAACAATTGGGAGAACTTCAAATTGACAAGTCTCGGGCTTGGGGGTTCTTTGATGGGGTGAGCCAATGTCCTCGAGGACTGAGCAACACTAGTGGAGCTCTAGACATTTCAAAGACACATTATATCCTCTTTAAAGCGGGTTTAGAAGTGGGATCTAATAACTATGTTGAATTCATGGCACTAAGATTGCTACTCAAATGTGCTCTTTAACACATTCAAATTTATGGAGTTTCCTCTTTAGTGATCCACTGGATGAAAGGTGCATCTCAATTACACAATGTCTTGATCAAGCCTATTGGTGAAAATCTAAAGGAGGTAGTAGAATCGTTTGAGGCTATTTCTTTTACACGTCTTCAGGGCACTAAATAGGATAGTAATAGGATGTCAAAAGAAGGCATGGAGTTGGTTGAAGGCACAATAGAGCTAGAGGAAGTCTTGATCAAGCCTATTGGTGAAAATCTAAAGGAGGTAGTAGAATCGTTTGAGGCTATTTCTTTTACACATATTCAAGGCACTAAATAAGATAGTAATATGGTGTCAAAAGAAGGCATGGAGTTGGTTGAAGGCACAATAGAGCTAGAGGAAGTCTGGGAGAGAGTTTCAATCTCCTCACATAAATTTCTGATTACTATGGTCTTTTTATCCGATCTTCTCTACAACAACAATTTTCATGCTTCCTTTAGAGTTTTGTTAAACAATTTTTGAGATCCAATTTTTTGTTGGATTTATTGTATGTATGATGTATGTACAGTGTTCTATAGGGTACTACTTTTTAATGTTATAATATTAAGAAATAGATAGAATCCCAATATATAATGAAAATGTAATGGGCATTTTGCCATAAGATGTTTGATAGAGATAGATGATGATATAATAGGTTATGGGTCAATTGTTTTTTTTAAAGGAGGAAGAAGTTTGGAAGCTCACTTGTTATGTAAAGTGTGGATAGCACCTAAAGAGTGTGATTTCCATTCTCCCTTTGAATAAAAATTGTGTTTTTTTTCCTCGAAAAAAAAGTTCTTTGTGCCTCACATAAATGAATGGGCTAGTAACGTAGTGCCAAGATTTTTTCTAAGATTGTCCTTCGTTCAACTTATTCCCTTATACCTCTAAGGCTTCAAGACCAAGAAGATGGCTTTCATGGCTCATCGAGGCCACTTCCAATTATAAGTGATGCCATATGTCCTCTATAATACAATTACTACATTTCAAGGCTTAATAAACAAGGTGTTTGGTAAATATCTCTACAAGTTTTTCCTAGTTCTCTTTGATGATCTACTCATTTATGATAGAATATTCACAACCTCTAGATCATTTATATGTAAAAGAATCTAAGTCAATTTATCAAGACCTCATGAAATATCTTGGCCATATTATTTTTGTGGAGGGTTTTCACACTAGTCCTATAAAGATTCAAGTCATTCAGAAGTGGTCAATGCCTATGACCCTCAAGAAGCTTCGAGGAATTTTGTGCTTAGCAACATTCTACCACATAATTATCCATAATGAATGACTTAACAAAGGATGTCTTTCATCGATCGATTGAGGCATGGTGAGCTTTTGAGAGCTTATAGGAAGCCTTTGCTTTAGCATTAGTGCTTACTACCCATTATTTCCCCTAGCTCTTCACCATCAAGTGTGATTCCTCTAGGCTTGCACTTGGTGCAATGTTCTTACAGAGTGATAGAACAATTGCCTTTGAAAGTTGAAAGTTGAATGGCATAAAAAGGTGCATGTCCACATACAAAAAATAAATGTTGGCCATACTTCATGCAGCAATTAAGTGGCACCAATTCCTCCTAAGTAGCTTATTTCTTAACATTCATCACCTCATTCTGAAGAACCTATTAATGCAGAGTACCCTAACAAAGGAGCAACAAAAATGGCTTGACCACTTCCAAGCCTACGACTTTGAGATCATCTATAACAAGGCTAAAGAGAATATTGTTGCATATACTTTATATCGACAAGTTGAACCACCCACCATCAACTCCATCTTCATGAACCAACATGCTTGGTTATAGGAGCTCCTAACAAAGTTACAGTGTGTATTATCCTACAATTCAACTAAAGTGAGACTTTATTAATGGCAAGGGCCAACCTAGGATTATCAGGGATGATGCCATCATCTTTAAAAATCCCATATATTTAAGCCTTGGCTCTCCTCTTATTAATGAGGATCTTCGGCATGGGCATTCATCTTCCATTGTAGGTTTCCACAAAACTTACAGGTATTCCTCTCCAAACTCTAATCGAACAATGTGTTTGATATTGAACATGTGGCAGGGGGTGACACTAGCGAAGGCATGTTGGGTATCTAACCACCACATCCTTAGTATATATCATACTCTATGTATATGAGTTATTTTGTATATATGCTCGTGACTTCGTAAAAATGTCATTTTTATATCATATAGGCCTAATGACTTTATCAATGACTTATGTTATGCTTTTGCATCATTATTGTTATAAATATAGGTTCCCCACTCATATGCATTCCATATCATTTATCGATACAATTAACTAGTAATGGGTGTTTACAGGGAACGTCTTCCTCCATTACATAGATTTGCAAGTGCAATCCACTTTTCAATCTGTAAGTGCCCCCCACTTTTCTTTGTTTTTGGCTCTTTTATCTCTGTTTTCTATTTCTGCAATTTCAATGGTTGCAATTGTGGTTCCATTCCAAGTATTGGAACTCTGCACATATCATTCCTCTATGGGGGTGCATTCATTGTCCAATTGGACTGGGGAGATAAGGGGTCTTTAGAGGACTAAATTCTTTCTCGAACTTATTTTACCCTTAGGGGACCTGTTGTTTCAAAGACATGTTCTCCTTATGACGAATTTCCCCTTCAATCAAAGTTTTTTGACTCTCTAGGTTCTCAATCTCTTCTCGTTCTCTATTTGAGCAAGGGTGCTTTGACCTTAGTTGATTCTTGGGCTTATTTCTATCCCTAGGACTGTTGCCTTTTATTACTATTTGGGACTCTTTTGAATCCCCTTCTTGAACAAGCTCTGGAGGAGTTGGCACTGTTTTCATTGCATAGTGCTTGGCAAAGTGCCCATACTCATGGCAATGTCTACATTTCAACAAGATTTGCTCATTATCTATTTTTGTACATGGATCTAGTTTTTCATTTGGATTTCTGGGGCCTCTTGGAGCCATTTATCTAGGTAGACTTACACTGCAGAATCTTGCACATGCTAAATCCCTTGATTGGCCTCTAAATGTTTATGTATTTCCCCAACATATCGCCAAGTCTTTTAGGGTTCCATCATTCCACAAGATCAAGGGGAGGAAAGGAAGAGGCACCCATATTGGGATTGTTGTTGGAGCTTCGTCTTCTGGATCAAAATTAAGTGACTAGAGGTTGATATACAAACCACTAGCTCCCAGAAAACCACATGTCTCCCTTGGAAGCTTTATTTCTATCTTTCTCGTGCTCAAAAGGAAATTAATAAAACCTTTTTCTGGAATAGAAATGGTTTACCGATCCTTGAATGAGAGTTGCCCACTGGACTCAGCCATGCCTCCAAGAACTTTTGGACTCAGCCAGGATCCATTAAACTCCCCTATTAGGATGTTTGCAATGAACGTCAATGTTTTATTGACTTGAATCCCAGAATTCATTATCATTCAAGTGGCCTCCAATCTTTTCAAAAATCTAGCTGCTAATCCATTCTTCCCAGGGTTTTCTTTTCCAGCAGCAGCATCCACAAGAGCCTTGAAGGCCGTTGCTCCTTTGCTTGAAAGGGTAGGAGAGGGCATTGGAGCTCCCTCCCACAAGGGTGACCACAGTAGAACAGAAGGGAAATGAAGAGTTTCACAAGAGGTTCAAGGATAGACTACTCCGACATGCCAACAGACTCTCAGGGTAACCATACTCTCAGGGTAACCATAGTTCACAACATAAGAAAAAATAGTTTTGATTGGAATTCCCACTAATAGGAACTGTCTAATAACTTGGTTTTCTAGCGTGTAGTCTCTGTCTATATGTGGTGGTGCCACAAGGGAAAACTATATAAAAAACGCATATAGTTTACTCTACGGTGTCTTTTGAAAGCCACTCCCTTAAGTGGCAATAAAACAGGGGTCTGCTAGAACCAAGTGCTTTGCTCTGATCATATTCATTTTAGAGAAAAGTATACGTCAAGTTTTTCCAGAAATAAAAAGATATATTTTCAGTTGTATAAGAAGCTACTATTGAAAAGCATACAAAATATTACCTCCTGAATTCCAGCAATGTATTTCTGCTCAGTAAATTGGATTTAACGTCTCACTGTCCACCAATTGCTAATTGAATTTATGTACCTTATCACCTTTAACAGAAAATGTTCTCACAAACCAGTAAGATTATGGACACGGTTAAATGGTAGGGTTTGAGTTATAGCCCTTAGCACCATTTGGCTTTCAAATAAAAATTTGCCTTGCAATGATGTAAAACATCATCAACTTTGCAGTGGATGCTGGATACCTTCGAATAACAATTCCCAAGAATACACAAGAACAGTTCATTTGCTTATATTAACTACAGAATAATCTGAAGAATATGGAAACCACTCCTATGCGCACAATAGCAATTCTGATTTACCCAGCATTTATTAGCAACTGCCAAGCTCATGCATTGAGTATAATAACTCTTACAAACAACAATATCGAGGCAGAACAATAAACAGAATTCTAGCATATTGCTAATAGGCTTTATTTAGGTTACAAATATAAATATGAAATTTTATGCATTACATTGACCTGACATTAAAAAAAAATCTCAAAGCCAGATCAGAGATCCAGCAACATGCTGCTGGAAAAACAACTTTTCCTCGTAAGCAAAAGAAATAATTGATACATGCAGCCGCAACTCCATGGGTGATTCCATGGGCGATTCCATGGGCTGTCCCTTGGGATAAATAAAAACATCACCGTGTATGGAGATGGTTTAGGAATGGTGCAAGAAATTCCAATGATGTTCACGTGGCAAGTTCTTAATTTTCTCCAGCCTGTTGAGAATATCCATAAAAGTAGGCCTTTTTTTACCATCATGATCCCAACACTCTTCAATCAACCTGCCAAGAACCATAAAGAAAAACAAGTCATTAAAAGTGGTGATTGGTAAACTGGTTCGTGATTTATCTACCATAATAATGACTAAACTTGTGCCTCTGTAGCTAAAATTGCAGTATAGTTTCCTAGTTTTTCCTATTAAACATTCCAATAAGCATAGATCCTTTGAAAAATAATCTTAGTATATACTGTCACTGATATAATTGGAAAATATTTAATTTCTCACTCTTTCATTTCAGCAGGGTAAGTTCTGGCACGGAAAATTGGCCGATCCCTTTTTGCAACAAGTTTTGCAGCATCATTTGGTTCATAGTTTGCAAAAGGAGCAACTCCTTCAAACATCTGAGTTATCAAAATCAACAGATTAGATAAGATAGGATAATTTTATTAATATCCACCAGTGATCAGAATAGGTCAATGGGGACTAGAGAGTACATATCATAATACTGATGTGGGAGTGCAAAAGGCAGCTCCCAAGTGCCAAAGGAAATACAAATATAAAAAAAGTGGGAAGTAAAATGGGGGTAAACCCTAACAAGAAAATCAGCATTAAGGACATTACATATCAGTGTACCTTACAATGTAACCTAATATCATTGACAATGTAAATAGAAAAGAAAACCAAAACTGGATCATGTGAAGAGAGATCGGGGAAAATGAGTAAAACAGGAATACCTGATATAAAATCATAGCAAACGAGAATACGTCAACTTTTGCATCATAAGATCTGTGTTCAAAAACCTCTGGAGCCATATAACGATCTGAGATGAACAAAGCAATCAAAAGCAATTTCCAGTAAGCAAAGCTCACCCACGTCCATTCAAATAAAGATCAACTTCTCAATAAAAGCACTCAACAATTAAGAATAAAAGTGTAACTGCCATCCATTTCTTGGATTCAAATCCTTGACTTACAACTTCCAGTTTCTCCAGTCAATCTGTAAATATCATGTGCATGTTTAACTTTTAAGAGTTTGCTCAGGCCAAAATCTCCAACCTTCAAATGGTTTGTGTTGACCATCAGTACATTTCTGCAAGCAACATAATTAAAATACAAAACATCACAGATGAAAATCCTGCATGCCAATTATTAATGTATGCATTCATTTTGTTTCTTTTAATTGTCATATCGATCAGAAAATTTAAAATGTACATGTTACATCTCGCCATAATGTAATTTCTTGGATATATGTCCTAGCCACGAGGGATACAGAAGCTAAAGCAAAGTTTTAGGAATGGCTTCTGAGCTCTAAACAATTATACATGTTGCCAAAATCAAATAGACTACAGCCAAGGATGAAAATACAGTGTCCTCAAGCAGCTAACCTAGGCTTCAGATCCCGATGAATAATGACATTTGGTCCATTGTGGAGATAAGCCATTCCCCTGCATACAAAAAAATTGAGGCTGCATTCAGCTGACAGAGTTTAAAGATGATATAAAGTAATTCTGGCATGTCAACAAGAAGCATACCTTCTCCCATCTAAAAAAAGCTGGTTTGACCATAAATACTAGGTTATAATGAATTTTAATCTTTTCTGCATGACCCAAAAGACCCAAAAGGAATTTCCTAAAATAATATGGAAGTAAACAAGTTAAATAACACCACAAGGAAAAGGAAGTGAAAAAGAAATTAGAAAGGTAAATTTAACTTAAATGATTAATCCCTCTCCTGTATGCCAAATACTTCTTCGAGCAGATAACAGAATCCCTCATTTTGGTGAACACTGATTTTTCACTCATTATATAATATAAATGAGAAGGATTTAAAAACAATGGAACATGTAACAGTAGAAATACAACTACAATGAGATGAATGCAAAATAATGGAAAAGGAAACAGTTAAATAAGATGGTCATCCAAACATTGAGAACTTTGACAGAAATAGCATTTCCAAAATTTATACCTAGGCAGCCACAACTTCAATTAAATTACACAATAGATGGTGGGATTCAAATAACGGATTAATATGAGGTGCAACATTTTTATATATCTTCTCAAAATCCAGCAAAACAGTATGATTAAAAATTTTCTAGGTGGTACTATTTACCTTGCTATATCAAGAGCAAAGTTGACAGCTGTCCCTGTAGGCAGAGCACCTTTGTCTTTAAGAAACTGATGTAGATCTCCCTTTGAAATGCCATAAAAAAGTACTTAGTAGATCTCATTTAAAGATCAAGAAAGATGACAGCATATAGACTGAACCAAAGACGAGACAACTTGTTGGAAAATTCTTTCAGAAATTTAATGCCTAGGGATATTCTTATACAAACACACTCCATCATTTTGCATCTACATAATACTGCAAGCACCCCTCTTAAAGAAAACATGGAATGCACTTGATCACCAAGAAGAAAAAGTTGGTCACATACCCCACGAAGGAACTCGGTTATCAACATCAGTGGTGGTTTCTTTGTGACTGCACCAAGAAACTGGACAATATTAGGATGCCGCAACTTCACTAGCAATTCAACCTCGTTTCTGAAGTCCTGTCTGTCTCAGAGAGAACACATAAATGTCTAAATAATGATTTATCTGAGAAAGTCAGGTCCATGTAAAATAAACTATTAATATATCTGCTGATCTTGGAAAACAGCTTGCTTAAAATATTACTCTTGTCACTACAATGAACACCTATATCTTTCAATGGCTTTATATTTCTAGAAGCAAAATTTTGAAACGCTTTAATGGTATCAAAATGTCAAAGCTAATATCTATCTCTTGAATCTCTGCAGGTGTGATATTTCATATTTAAGACTCCTGAAAAATCAGAGACAATGTTCCTCAATAAAGGGCTGGGTGTTATCTCCAACTAACCTTAGTTTTTGATCCACCTATTATTAAGACAAACTTCATTGACATTCAATGCGTCTAGTGTTACCCTGAAGTCCTATAAGGGCAATTGCCCCCCCCCCATCTATGTTGATAGGGGTAGCACCCCTAGGACGACAGAATGGCAGATTGATGATGAATGGGCTAGAAGATGCATTTTCACAAATACAGTGCCACCATCTCATACTTTCCAGCAAATGACCGAAAAATTCCCATAAATTCCATGTAACAGCTATGTGCAATGTCAATGGGCATTTTCAATGCTCAAATTCAAATTCAGCAAAGGAAAAAGGCACTAAAAATCTGAGAACCATGAAAATGTCAAAAACAAAACAGCAAGAAAGTCAATAGTGCACTACATAAACATGTCATTTGTTGAGTTTTAATGTTTTAAAGCAACAGTGGAGAATGAAGCAGGTAGGAGAATAAGAGTCCTCCAATCAAATAGAGACGTAATTTTCTTCAAATGAGTTTGGTGATTTTTGCAGGAAAGACGAATTCAAATGGAGTTTACTACACCGTATACACCTCAGAAGAATAGGGTGGTTGAAAGACAAAATAGAACAGTGATAGAAATGGCTACAAGGCAGAGTGGTTCTGAACAAATATTGGGCTGAAGTAGAACGTATTGTTGCTTACTTGCTAAACATGAGTCTTACAAAGGAAGTGTGCAATATCTTACACCTAAAGAGGCTTGGTCTGGTAGGAAAGTCCAGGTAAGTCACTAAAGTTTATTTGGTTCTATTGTATTTGTTTTACTTCCAGATGAAAAGAGGGTTAATAGTAAATACACCTCAGAAGAATGGGGTGGTTGAAACAAAAGATATAGCAGTGATAGAGATGGCTACATGCATGTTACCAGGCAAAGTGATTTCGAACAAATATCGGGCTGCAGTAGAAAGTATTGTTGCTTACTTGCTAAACATGAGTCTTACAAAGGGGGGGTGTGATATTACACCTACAGAGGCTTGGTCTGGTAGGAAACCACAGATAAATCACTTACGTGTATTTGGTTCTATTGCATTTGTTTTAATTCCAGATGAAAAGAGGGGTAAATTGAATCCAAAATGCAAAAAACTGTTTGTTGGATATAGTGACCAATAAAAGGCTTACAAGTTGTTGCCTGTTATCCCTAACAAATTAACTGTCTGTAGGGATGTTAATTTTGGATGAAAACTCCATGCTTGTTTCAACCTGTTTCAGATCTGAAATCCATTGATAATCACTGGTTTAAGGCTGAAATTTGAAAACCCAGCAGAGTTGCAAGAGGAACAATTGCAGATTAAGGGGCAGACATTGGGAGATGATGTGCAAGGAGCACATGAAGGTAAGACATGATGAGCAACTACAGCCCTTTGGAGGATGTGAGGCTAGATGACCTTCCTTAGCCCAGAGAGGAAAGACCGAGTAGGAGACCGATGACAAAAGGTAAGCAATTTGTTGAGCATGCTAAGATTGCTTGAGTGACTATTGTTCTAAATCCATTTGAAACCTGGAATTATGATGAAGCCGAGGCAAGGATGAGTGGCAGAAGGCCGAGTGTGAAACACTCCTGAAGAATAACACTTGTGTGTTGGCAAATTTGCCTTCAGGTAAGGAACCTGTTGGTTGCAGAGGGGTTTATGGCATAAAATAAAGCAAATGGTTCACAAGATAAGTACAAGACAAGGCTGGTTGCAAAGGGGTTTGCACTGCAAGAGAGTGTTGACCATGAGGAGATTTTTGCCACTACAACAAAGTTCGTTATAATTAGGCTCGTCCTGGCCATGGCTATGCATTTTAGCTAGATATTGTATAAAATGAATGTAAAGAGTGCCTTTCTTCCTCAATGGAGATTCGGAAGATGAAGTATATATGTATCAACCATAAGGTTTCCAAATTGCAGGTAAAGAGCATCTAGTGCAGATTGGTAAATGCTATTTACAAGTTTAAGCAAGCCCCAAGGACCTAGTATACCAAAATTGATAAACATCTTATAGAATATGGATTCAAAAGGAGCCCTTTAGATCCAATTTGTATATCAAAAAACAGGCAGTGATAAAGTTCAGATTTGTGTACAGCTTTAGACATGACTGATTTAGGCCACTTGTTAAAATTAATGCAGCTGCAAGAGCCATTCTTCCTGTGTTCTTCAATCTTTAGTACCTGCAAATAAAAAATGTTGGTGTGCCTTCTTCCTAGCAGCATGTGGGCTCTAATACCATATAGAATGTGGTGAGTACCTACACAAGAGATCTAGCTAGCAGAAGAACGAACACAGCTTGCAAAATAGAGAAGAGAGAAAAATTGGAGAGAAAAGAATGAGAAAATGTATTAACCAAATGAATGAATGATAATTTACACATGATATACTATGTATAGCTCAACTAATGCGCACTAGAAGAGAAGCCAATGCACCATAGTGGTGGTCTAGAGAGATCTGGACACACATAGGCAGTTACTGGAGCTAACGGCCACCTAGTCCTAGTTAACTAGTCATGCAGTCTTCAGTTAACTGAATCACACATGTGGAAGTGAGAAAAGCACATGCAACTGCTGGTGATAAAACCGAGGTTGCCATGCATGAGTGACTTCCACTAGTCTAACTAAGTGTAACTAAGTGTAACTGACTCTAAACTGAAGAGAATATTCTCCTAGAATGTAGGAGAGGTTCCTAAAAAATAGGAGACCCTCAATAATGACTAATAAACATAGGAAAATAAGGAAAAAATATCCTAGGTGTGTGTAATACCTCCAACAATGTGTGTCATGTCCCTTTAAAGTATATGGCTGCCTTGCGTGACATTGGTATGAGATGGCCCACCTAGTATAACCTTTAATTTGCTTCAACATGTGTTCCCTCACCATGGTCTACGGTGCAAAAGGGGGTGGCCCTATTAAAATATTAATAAACTTGCCCCCACATATGTGCCAATGAGGAGTATACCTCATAAAGGTTTTGTACCATGAAAAATAGAAGTGGTATCTCCTAGTGAACCCCACCATAAGCCAAAGTCATAATAAAAGGAGACCGTGTGTTACACCTTTCCTAGTGACAAACACCATCATGAACTAGAATCACACCATGTCACTCTTGATCCATCAATAATTATTTAAGGTGTTGCACAAGTGAGATGTATGAGTGTTAGGCTAGGCTAACCATGAACAACATCCACCAATGATATACCATAGCATCAAAGAGCATCTCACACCTATCAATCAAGGCATCAAGTGAAACCATAAACTCATAACCCCAAATCTCCATTAACCAAAGATATGCAACCATGAAGAGAGAACCAAGCCATGTCAATCCATCATAAAAGAGTAATGGATCTCCTCCAATCCAATGCACCGACTCAAGAAAGAAAAGAATCATCTCCAAGCAAAGAATGAAGGTGTGCACCCCCAATCAATTAAAAACTCTATCGGTACCATGCCGCAAATCATATCTTATGATTTCATCACAAGATTTCATCACAAGAGTTACCCTCGTGCAATATGAAGGGGGTAGCACAATGCACCATTGAAGAATTTATACCTACAAAGATGGGCATTGTTTGTATGCTTGTCTATATTAAGATGTCCAAACTTCCAAAAATGATTTGGCATTCTTGTGTTTTTAATCACAAAGCTAGATATGTCATTCTCATTTGTATCCATTTTACAATGTCATCAGCAAGGTCACAAATGTCTATTCAGTATTTTTTGCACAAGGTAACAATATCTCAATCGTGCTTACGCAATTATGATGAATATATGTAAGTGATCCCAATCATTGCAAGTTGATATAACAACACTTTGCTATTGGTTGTTGGATTGCAACATGGCATTTTGGCCATCCTCGAGCACACTTCACAACATGATTGGGTACCACTACCTCCTTTTTCTCACAGAGACACACATGAGTCCCATTAAGGCAAACACCACCAAAGATCCATGGGTACCATTGGGCCTCATCTTTCCTAAACAAGATACAATGCAACAACAATAGAGGTTCTGGTGGGGTCCCATGTTTCATATGTGAATCTCTTTAGAGTTGAACCTCTATGGTGAGCTTGGACAAGCACACTAGGTTCTTGTGGGTTCGGGTTCATCAGAGTTCCCCCTACTTCAACATAGTTACATTGTTGCATGTTGTTTCCCCCCAACCTTGTCACACTTCGTAGTCCATAGAGATTATGTGGGGAACTTGTTACCTCCTGGGAGGTACACTATATTTTTCATGGCAACACTATTGTAAGTCTGAGACAGATGCAAGTCTTAAGCCTTGTAGGCCATGTGGATGATTATGTATATGGTATCCTAGGCCTTTGATGGTCGTCCATGCCCAATCCCTCTAGTCCCCACTCTCAATTCCTTTCGCCTTGGACAGGATTGGAGGCTTTGAGAAGGACCTATTGGGATACATGGTTTTGGGGAGCCACTAATTTTGTAGGGGTGATCGCACTATGTAGGGCTTGTCATGCCCATGTTTTTAACACACACCTATGTGTTTCCCACATGGTCATGTATCATAGAGTCTGTATTCATCTACTTGGCCATGGTGCAGTATACATTTACAGTTCTCAACATGGTAGTCTCACAGTTCACATTATTACGCATATCCTAGGGCATTGCTCACACGGGTTTTCTCTTCTTGATCACATACCTTTGGTTGATGGATGCTAGCCCCTTGTCTCGTGGTTTCATGCACATCTTATGAAGGTTTGATCATGACACCTATGGATTATATTGCCAACGTGGTGATTATTGTAGACCTATATGCTAAGTCATGAAGGGAGACAAAGTGAAAATATTTTAATAAATGGGTCACCCCATTTTAATCATGTGAAGGCAAGATTGTTCTAAGGAAGGGGCCACCCCCTTTACATTTACACATACACTACGGCAAATGCAAAAGGAAAAACTATCATAAAACCCACAATTATAAACTCATAAATGTTAAAGTTTAAGCTATTATTATGTTACCTTTCAATTTACTAGATAACAATAGCATAGATAGGATCACTGAGAGAAACACAATCACAAGATACACAACATTTATCCTGGGAAACCCTCATGGGGAAGAAAACCCAACAAAACTTCCTTAATATAGATAGCCAATAC
>SNQJ01S0020508.1:199148-216857 GCA_010110895.2 Picea sitchensis | reverse complement strand
TCTTGATGATATTACTTGCTGTCCCAAAACAGAAAGTAATAACAACGAGGATGCCCAAATTTGGAATTTAAGAATGAAACTACCTTTAGCTTTAAAATACTTCTTTTAAAAATGCCTAAAGATAGCAACTAGCAAGTTAGATCAAAATAAATATTTCTTTTGCAAAAGAAGATCTAAACTACTATCTTTTAAAGCATACAAAGTAATAAATAAATTCAACTTTTTTAGATCAACAACCTTTACTTTGCATGTACTTAAAGTAAGTAACCAAAACAGAAATTTTAGAAAGAGAGGAAAGAAGAGCTTGGACTTTCTTCTTGGAATCTTGGGCAATGGAGTCTTTGATGGATCAAAGAGGGACTATGTCCTTTTTTAGATCTTGAAGACAAAGATAGGTGCAAGCAAGCCCAATCTCCTCTTCAAGTGTGAGAAACTGCAACACTTATAGATCTCTTGCCAACCAATATTAGTAGAACAGTGCTACCTACATAGAATGTTTCATAAAGACATAAACATTAAGCTAAATGGATATGTATTATAAAAAATTCAGATGTACATAAGCAATAAGATTATTAAGCAAGCTAGCTTTCTTAATCTTATCCTACTTGGAGATAGCTCCACTAGAAGGCCACTTACTAACAAATGAAACAAGAAAACAATAGCAAATTTTACCTCACAAAATAGCACATGACATAGATGCTCCACACATGAAATTGACACAAGAATGTAGCCTCCAAAGCCTTTTATTCCAAATCACAATGATGATACAATACAATGATACACAAGCACAATTCACAAGCTCCAACTAGCTTAGCAAATGGGAGAATGCTTTATATTATAACCAAAGAGAAGCAAGTCAAGAGGAGGAGGGTGCACCACTTGGAGAGGGGGGGCACACCACTTGTGAGAAGAAAGCTTCCAAGTGTGAGTTCATGTGCCACTTGCAAGAGAAAGGGGAAGGAGGAGGTGACACCTTGCTCAAGGGAGCCACCTCACTCAACCTCCACCAATTCTTTCACATGTGAAAACGGGGGTGCGCACCACTTGGCTCAAGAGGGGTGCGACTCACTTGGGAGAGGATTCTCCTCACCCATAGTTTGCCACCTTACCCCAAGCAACTCGCCCTTCTCCCTAGATTAACTCAAAAATTGTCTCTTGGTCAATGGGTAAAGGAAAAACATGTTCCAGACAAGTTTGCTAAAAAATAGCATTGCTGATTTTTCCTGATTTTTTTGTCTTTTTTGGGTTTTGTGAGTAAAATTGATTTTTTAGGGATTAAAATCACTAATTTCACTCACAAAAGTGGGTACTTAGGTAAAGTGGGTGCTCTAGGTTCAAAAATGAGCACCCCCAAGGCATATGAAGCCTCCTAGTACTACTTTTTTAATACAACTTTAAATTACAATTAAAATAATCCGTTTTACGAAGAAAAAAAATTATTAACTGAAAAAATAAAAAACAAACCTAAGGGTAATATTTAGGAGGATGTTTAGCATGGTAATATACATTAGACACTAGGTTTAGAAGACCATGCCAAGGCCTAGTCATGAGTATATACTCCAGCTTTGGAGAAATTGAGTGAAAAAACTAGGAAATTATAAATTCCTTGGACAACAGAATATAATTAACAAGTAAAAAAAACACTCCAGAGTAACAACTCATGTCTAAGTCTTAGGTGGCTAAACCTTTTACAAATTTCATCATGCAACACCTCTTATTACAATTTCCCACTGGGTATGGAAATGTGGTAAAAAAGTTAAAAAGGGGCCATATTGGCCTGCTGGACTTCTGAACTCTGAATTTTGAACAAGTCATTGTTCAAAATTTGGTGGCTCATCTGCAAGTCCGTCCTAGTGGAACTTGGTGGATAACAAACCTCACCTTTAGAGAGCCTAGGCTTGAATATGTCGTTCTATCTAGAGCACTTCTTAGAGTTGCAAGATGCACTCACTCAAGATCCCTTTGGGCCAACCCTTCATAGGCTCTCATAGATTCTGAGTGCAGACCAATCACCATATTCCTCAACCGAGATTTGCTAGATGTGACACTTACTGGAGCTAGAGATTATGATGCATCTCATTTTCAAGTGCCCCTTATACTATGAGACTAGACGGCGCTGCCACTACCTCTATAGGGACTCAAGGAACTCCTCCTCCATTTTCTTCCGGAATCGTGATTAGAGATGTCTAGCCCTCTTCATCAAAGAGATACTCAGCCACATAACTCAATGCTTGCACACCCCACCCTGCCATTTGACCACCAAGAGGATCACCTCATACTTTCATGTTGCTTTGTCGGATTGATGCAACAAGCAAACCTTCGGAGTATTCTAGACCATAAGTTGTGAGACCTCATGTCTCTCCTCAACCTCCCTCCCCCGGGAAACCGATCGATGTCCTCCAAGCTTGTTTAAAGGTGTCGAATCAAGCCACATACCACACATCATCATAGTGACAGACGAATCCAAAGCAGGGTGCCTCCCAAGTCCCACCCATCGCACCACACCCCAACTTTAATGAAGTATTTCTATCTGAAGCTTCTTTTCTTCGACCTTTGGATGAAATGAGAGAAGGGCTCCCTCACTCCTATCCCCCCCCTCCCCCAAGATTGTAAAATTGGATCCCCCTATGATGCCCAATGTCTCTAACAACGAGCCAATACCCCACTTACAACCCTTGCCCTTGGTCATCAAGACAAGGGAACCTTGACATCATCCTCAGCTCTCTTTCTCTCTCTTGATGAGCACTGAGATGTCCAGATTTCTAGTCTCGTTTTCTCACATTGTATCATTGCACCTATGATATTGCTATATTTATCTTTTGCTTAGAACTAGGGATTAGTTTAGTTAGACACTTATCTATGTTGCACTTCTTTTTCCACTTTCTTTCTCTTGCTTTCAGCGTTACCTGGGAGTTGCTTTGCACTCCCACATTGTATTCACACTAGATGTATCTTTTAGTCCCATTGACCTACTTTTGTGATCATTCGTTGGACATTGCTAAAATTATCTTATTTTATCTCATCTTATTAATGCACAAACAAATTTATCTTCTCTGCCACCAATTGCTTCTACTTGTGAAGGAAATTTATCTTAACTACAGATTTAAAACATCATTGTGGCATTTCCAATCTACTATTCACTTCATCCATGTGGGGCACTGGTATCCATCTTCATTAATGAATGATTTCAAAGGTTCAAGAAATTATGCAATTTGAAGAGTTACAATTTGTAACAAACATAAATATATAAAATATATAGATATAAATAAATAATCATTAAATAATAATAATTAATACATCATAATGAAAAGACACGTCTTATATCCCCGGATGGGGTGTCTAACAGCTATCATGAAAGTAGGGGGGATGGCCCAAGGCGACTCTCATCCAAGGACCTCAAGCGTCGACGTTTAGGCAGCCCATCTATACACCTGGCACCAATCTTGCAGATCAGTACACTAACTCAAGTCATGTCCACATCGCTTCACCATTTGATGGCAGGGAAGGGCATGATAAGCAGACGAGGCTTGATCCCGGTTTCATTTCTCCCTTGCTCAAGCATGAACTTGAGGAAAGTTACGGTGTTTCCAAGTCAGGGAATGATAGTAGCCATGAAGGGAGGTTGTCAAAGTCACATTATGATCGTTACTCCCACACTCAACAATGAATAGCCGAACTTTGGAGGCCGAGTGGATTTTTTGTTGGTGCCTGGCTATAAATTCAAAGGCTTGGCTCAGAGGCAGAGACCTAGGTTGGCTCCCTCCCAACTCTGTTTACAGTCTTCTCCGCTTTCATTTTGGTTCTCAAGCCCTTGCTGTTAGTATTTCTCTCACAATTTCCAGGGTAAATATGGCTCCCAGAGGTCGCAAGCCATCTAGCCCCTTCTGCTCAACCCTCTCAAGTTACTAAAGCAGTTATCGATGCAACATAATGTTATGAGGTGTATGCCCCTAAGGAGGACAAAGCCAAAATGGTCGAGCTCGAGGAGGAAGTTAGACAAATCAGGCAGTTTCAAGAGGATGAGGATGTAGAGGCATAGTTGGGAGGCTTCATCCCAGATTTGGGATGCACCAGGACCTGCAACTCAGTTTTTTCGAACCTTGGAGTTACACTGCCACACCAAGACTATCGTGGCCATAGGAATACTCCCCAAGGAGCAAGACTTTCGCCAGCTCAAAAAAAGACAGGAGGCGCTAGAGATTCAGTCTGCTTACGCGTCAGAGGTTGTAACCTGGTTAGCTAATCGTCAAGGAGGCAACTTCACCCCTCCTGCTAGGAACTATGCCGAAGCGAGGACTTCTCAAGCTGCTAAAGGTCGTGTGAGAGTGGACCTCACCGGCCCGTGCCATATCAAGTGATTGTTTTATCTCTGTGTCTTTATGACTTCTTGCTCTGTTTTGTCTCTTTGTTTTTATGTTTTTTGGGCTCCCAAAGCCAGCTTTATGTTACTAGTTTCCCCTTAGGGGTAGGCGGTAGTTTTGGCTTTTTAAGACTTAGCGCCAGAGACTATCATGGTCTCTGGGGAATTGAAATTGTTGAACTTCTTTATATGTCCATCTGTTAATATTAATACCATAGCTTACTTTACAAAGAAAAAAAAGGCATGTCTTATCCAAAAGACATCTCTATTAATGAAAGGGCACCCCTGCGTGGGTATATATGGCCCTCATTGTCATTGTAATCAATCATCTCATTCTTATACATTTTACTCTATATAATATTATTTCATCCTAAATGGATTAACCTTATTCTATCCTACTTAAATTGAATATTCTTATAATTGCAAAACAAGTTTGTTTGCCACAGTGGTATCAGAGCCTCGTTTTTCTGATCCTGGCCATTGGCTGATCCGGTTTTTGGCCAACCTCCATTTTCAGAGTTTCTCTAAGTCTTTGACCGTAATCAGGCCTTTGGCCATTAAAAAAAAACAAATTCTATTAAAGAAAAATCTCTGTTGCAATTTGAAGACAAAGAATTTCAGAGTCTCTGAAAATATTTTACTGCAAATCAGAAATTTTAAAATCCAAGAAATATATATATTAGCACATTGCAAAAAGGGTAGAAAACAGAACCAAAAATCGACAAGAAGTTACGGAAATTTAAATTTAGAACCGTACAGTTGCAAATTAAATCAGTCCGTACAAAGTGAGGCCGTATAGACCACATCTATAGTTGCCCGTACCGCCTGATTCATTCGTACATCCCAAATTGCTTAGCCGCCAAGTTCCCTAACGTTCGCTATCGTTTGCATACCGTTCATCATACCATTTAGTCGTCATCAACTGTCGCCATACGATTCAGTAGTCATTCAGTTGTTGTCATTCACTTACCCACCACCGTACACCTCACGGTCGTTGCACTACCGCTGATCCTTCGTACCTTTCGACCGTACCCTTCGAGCCATCCATACATTCATCGATTAATCAACGAATTGTGTCGTACCATTCTGTCTGTACGAATCGTAGTGTAAGAAGGTCACGTACGTACATGTTTTAAATTTCACGTTGAAGTTAAGATATATAAAGGGTATTATTTTTTTTAAAAGGAAAAATTCACCTTCATTAAAGATTTTATTTTAAAAAAAGGAAGTTTCACAAAGGGAAAAATTCACTTAATTTTGGTATAAATCCAAGACTATATATCAAGCATTATAAAAGGAAAAATTCAAAATAAAGTGAAACGGTTCAATTATTAAGTGAATGACATCGTTTAAATAGTCATAAATTAAAGGAGCTTAAGCCTTTATTATTAAAAGGGAAAGAAAAAAATTATAAAAGGAGTTTTTTAAATAAAGAAGACACTTATATTTAAAAGGTGAAGAAAAGTAATATATATATATATATATAGATATATTCAAAGGATTATTACAAAGAAAACTTTTTATATATAAAGGTACCAAGAAGGGTTACAAAAGTATTTAAAAATATATATGTTCTAAGAGTAGTTATAAGGAGTTATATGTTCTAAGAGGAGTAATTCGAAATTAGTGAAGCCAATATTAAAATTACATACGAAGTTACAATGAACTAAAAAGCTTTTTTTTTAAAACTCAAAGTATTTTTTAAACATAAAATAGCAACGAAAGCCAAATGGATTCTAATAAAATAAAGGAAGGAAGATTTTCTTATGAAGATCGTCCAATCATATGTTACGAGTTTTCTACATTAAAAAGGAATATTCAAGGAAGGGAGGTTAACATTGTTATTAGCTTGGACCATAATGAAAATTACATTAATATCAAATTGGCAAATCGATTATTAATTCAAGAGTCAAATATAATTGAAAAGGAAGATATTTTTCGCAAAACACAATATGAAATTAAGGACTTGTTGATGACAATTGATGATTATGAAGATATATCCCAATTCAAAGTTGCAACTTTGTATAAAAAAGAGGTTGACATCATTCTCAAGTTACCCTGGTTTGGAAAACTAGGTACCTTTACCTTAAACACAGAGAAAAGATTTTGGACGTTTTCCTATAAAAGGAAAATGATGAAATTCCAAGACATTACAATGAGATCAAAATCGATAATACCTTCCTCAAAAGACTTTAAAGGCATCTCGAAGGTGATCCTTTCAGAAAATCAAAAGTCAATATCAAGGATGCAAAAAGATTTTGATGAAGCTATTATGGATAAAAACCAAGAAATTTCTCGCTTAAAAAATCACAGTCAGAAATTACTTGCACAAGTCAAGAAGTCCAAGGCTACGAAGCAGAGTAATCAAAGATTAGAACAAGAAAAAGAAGATCTCGAGAAAGAATTCAAGAAGCACCTATTAGAACTACAAGAAGAAAATGTGTGCTTAAAGAACCTTAATCAAGGTTTATTAGAACAAATCAGAAATTTAAAAGATGAGAATAAAGACACTAAGAATAAAGTCAACAATCCAAGAAACAAAGAATTTTCACGTATAAAAAATCATAACCAAAACCTACTTATGCAAATAAAAAAGCTTAAGATTGATAAGAAATCGTTGGAAGATAAGCTAGAACAACTTATCAAGGAGAAAATATCGAACTCTTCAAGTGAAAGAACCCAAGTTGAGGAGAAAGGAACAAATACAGATCCAGTTATTATCACAACTCAGGAAGATGCCAATCCAACTAAAGAAAAAACATACTCAGATGTTGGAGTACAGATGATGGAAATTCCAAGTATAAATCTAGCAATCAAGAAAGCAACATCAATGCGTAAAGAAGAAAATCGTATACCCAAATTAAACCAAGAAAACACTACAAGCATGATAAGGGAAAATAATGTTATAAGAAGTCCTTATCGACATCCAAATCATAAGAGCAGATATCTTAACCAGTAAGAATATCAATGTCATTCAAGATGGGAACGACTAACTTATCGTCCAAAAAATATTGATACCAACACAATTCAGTCTCATGATAACCATTCATCATGGAAGAGAAANCGACATCCAAATCATAAGAGCAGATATCTTAACCAGTAAGAATATCAATGTCATTCAAGATGGGAACGACTAACTTATCGTCCAAAAAATATTGATACCAACACAATTCAGTCTCATGATAACCATTCATCATGGAAGAGAAAGGTCTCACAAAAGATTGAATTAAGATGGTCTGACCCTTTCACAATTCGACAGTTTTGTTCAACTCTTCGTAATTCATATCGTCTCGTCTCATCAATCCTAACCATAGCAAAAACAGAGAATCATGCGAAGACATTGCAAGCCAGAACGAAGACATAAGCCTCTCCATAAACATGCTTTGAAGACAAAGCATTTCTAAGGGGAAGGCCATGTAACGAACATAAAAATATAAAAGATATAGATATAAATAAATAATCATTAAATAATAATAATTAATACATCATAATGAAAAGACATGTCTATTAATGAAAGGGCACCCTTGTGTGAGTATATATGGCCCTCATTGTCATTGTAATCAACAATCTCATTCTTCTACATTTTACTCAATATAATATTATTTCATCCTAAATGGATTACCTTATTCTATCCTACTTAAATTGGATATTCTTATAATTGTCAAACAAGTTTGTTTGCCACACAATTAGGAAGGCATTAGAAGTTATGGCTTTTGACCACTTTCTCTTGCCAAACTTTTTCAAACAAATAAGTACCTCACATCTTGATGGCTTGCCAGGTAAAAGAACTGAAGTCTCTCAACGTGGTAGATTTGCTAAAATGCACCATTAAAGAATTAATACATACAAAGATGGGCATTATTTGTAAGCTCGTATGTATTGTTCGTGAGCAAGTCACATATGTTGCCAGGGGCAAATCATTAAGCTAGTTGATAAATCAAAGGAGTATTCTCTCATGTGGAACATTTACATGTGCCATAGTCATAATTTTATTCTCACTCCGTCACTATTTTATACTAGGGCTACATCAACGAGTAATGGCTCGAGAGGTGTTTGCAAAACAGTCAAAACGTAAACTGCAAATATACATGTGCAGCAAAAAACGACATAACCAGCATTATTTCACATTTGAAGAAGCTGGGGCTGCTCTAGCTATGGATGTTTGATTTGGCCTTAATGGGTCAGTGCCAATGCACTTATGCTTTTATTCAAATCCAACCTTTGTGTAATCAAATAAAAATTTATAATAAAGACATAATAAAAACTTCCAGTTTTACAGGGGTGTTATTTGGTTTGATTTGACAATTACAAAAAGTTGTTGTAGTCAGGTCCAAATGTTCTATTCTCTGATTTGGTTATTCAGGCTAGAAAAGGTGATATCAGTCACCAGTGTCTTTATGTAAATGTTTGGAGATAGCAAGTCACAGGACAAGATATGCAGCTCCTCTTTTACCTATTGAACAATCTAGTCATTTTTATCATTTTTGTTTGTTTACAAATTAAGCATATCCAATCTGTGGTTTCGTTTTCAGGGGCACTGAAAACCAACTTTTCTTTAACTACCCAGATAATTAGTCACTGGTACAGTAGTAAACTATTGATATTGCATATAGTTTTCAACCTTAAAATTTTTGGTTTTGCATCTGAATAAACAAGCTAGAGAAATGGCAGAAAAAGTAACAAATTCAAAAATTTCTCTAAAAATCATAATCTATTTTTGAGACAAAGGAACCATGGCTTTGACCAACTTGTTAGTACAATAACGAGAGCTAAAGTAACTTCACTTTCTAAACAGAGATATGAAAGCATGAGTCTGTATTGCATTCAATAATAACATCTCTCAAAAGTCAAGTAATCAACAACATATCAGGTTTAAGCAGACTATTTAGTTACTTACATTATAAGGATGAAGCAGTGAAACTACAAAGATTCTAACCACATGCTTACCAATTAGGATAAGCATCCAAACTGAAACTTTCTTTCTACTGAAATAAGAATTGATCTTTATACTATTAGACAATATATATGTTATAACCTTATGAGATACTATAAGCAGCCTCGTAGCACTCATCATAGAATCTCACTATAAGATCAGAATACAAACCATATAGTCATCATGATTCATATAAGATTATTCATGATCTATGATAGTTGTATTCTGTGAAACAAGAAAGATGGAAATGGGATGCAATTCAAAAGGTCATGAACAACACTAACAAGTACTAAATGACTGGAGAAAGTTATTCAATATCAGAAAGGTGAGTTGCTTACACCACCATTTTATCATCTGAAAGAGCAGGCAAAATTCTCTTCACTGCAACTGGCGTACCACGCCACTTCGTTTTTAGAATTTCTCCAAAAGAACCCTGGAAATAATAGAGCATAAGAATATGATGAACACATTTAATGTGAATAGAGAAGACAATACATGTTTTCCTTAAACAAATTAAGAACATTCGATTTGAAAATTAGGAGTTTACATAAATGCATATGAATAAATTTCCAGATGGGCTCCTTAATAACAAGTCTTCATCTCTGATTCATTAAATGTTCTTCAAGCTAAATTCCAACTGACTAAATATACAACCAAGATCTAGTTCTGGTGGCTTGGAATTTCTCTGTAGTGTTTCAATTTTAATTTTAATTTTAATTTTTTTCCCTTTCAGATGCTGAACAAGTTTAATCTTACCAAAGCAACCACAGGAACAGCTTTCAAGTAATTAGAAAGCAAAAGATTAATAGAGAGGGTAGATGGATATTTATAGCAATCTTCACCCCTGATGAAGGCAGGGAAAGGACTTTTGATAAAGGACCTCGGTTACTAAACAAAGTTGACCTCTTTATGCCATATTAATCAATTGGGTTTGAACCCCAGAAAGAAGTTTCATCTACTAGATCAATTTGTGGGGGTGAGGAGAATTTTTCTTCCTAAACTTCTGTAATATTGTTGCAACTTTAATCATACTTTAGACCTTAAAAGGCGGAATATGCTGACAAATTCTGCCAAAAATGTGCAGAAGTCAATAACGATGAAGGAATACCAAAGGCGTAAAGAGATCATCTTCCAGTTACCTGAAATACGCCTTTTAAAAATTGAATATGACACAAATGCAGCAAATTTGCAAGGAAATGCAAAAGAAAAAACAGGTTCAAGTCCAACCTGTCATCCACCAAGTTGCACTAGGATGGACTTGCAGTTGAGCCGCCAAAGATTGAGCAATCAGTTGCTCAAAGTTCAGAGTTCAGAAGTCCAACCAGTCAAGTTGACCACATTTTTTTGCATTTCCATCCACTATGGGGCATTGTAATAAGATGAGATTAGCATGATGATTTTGTAAAAGGCTTGGCCTCCTAAGACTTGATCATGAGTACATACTCTAGAGAGTTTTTTTTCACTTGTTAATTATTTATTGCCTGAAATTCATTTTAGGCAAGTTATAATTTCTAAGTTTTTTCACTCAAATACCTCCAAAGTTGGAGTGTGTACTGATGGTTAGGCCTTAGCTTGGAAATCCAAGTCTAGTGTCTAAATGTTTATATAACCATGCTAGGTCATCATTTTGAATCATATGGAAATTGTGCTAAGTCCCCCTTAGGATTTTTTAATGTTTTGAGTCAATAAAAAATTTCCTGCAAAATCGAATTTTTTAATTGTAATTTGGTCATAAATAAAACAAAGTGGTACTCGGAGGAATTATATGCCTTGGGGGTATTTGTTTTTGGACTAAGAATACCCACTTAACCTAAGTATCCACTTTGTGAGTGAAATAAGTGATTTTAATTACTCAAAATCAATTTCTCTCACAAAAAGACAAATAAAAGGCAAAAAAAAAAAAAAATCAGCAAGCCTATTATTTGGGAAACATGATTTGGACATATTTTCCTCGTGTCTTAGGTTCCAAGAAGAGGTGGCGACTGTTAAAATATTCAATGTGCTTGTTTTACCATAGGCACACAGCCACCCCCGAGCACCATAACCTTTTCTAGATAGAATGATTCCGAAAGTAGCACTAGAACCAACAGATAACCAAGAGAGCACATCTTTCTCCAAAGATAGCTCACTAAACAGAAAGTCCTAAAGCCAAAGAACAAGAACAATACTCAGCTGCGGCAGTTGCAGCAGCTGCAGTTGGAGTTGCGCTTACCAAGAATACCACCAAGAACACCACCAAGAGATACTAGAAGATTGGGCGCACATCGTAGGCTAGATGGCGGTAGAGAGAGAGACCAAGAACCATCCCAGAAGATCCACCTTCCATCCTTGCAGCTGGAGCTCCAAACTTGCGCCATCCTTGAGAGAGAGAGTGAAGTGAGTGTGTACAAATGAGCTAGATCATCTCTTATTTATAGTGGTTCTTGTCACTTGTCTGGGCCGACTTGTCCTTTTAGAATCTAATACTTTAATATTAATTCTTTTACTGAGCCGACTTGTCTTCTAAGGTTTCTACACATCTGTTTAGGGTTTCTCTTGCTTCTGGAATATTCTATTCTAGCCGAGGGTTATACATGGAGGTCAATACCTCCCGCAGCTACCATAATATCAACATTGACTTCTCTCAAGTGGAAGGCGAGTTGTTTTGAGTAAGTGGCTAAGGTGGAGATCCCAAAGTTGGGACTCGACCATCATGGATGAGATGGCGCACTTTGAGAGGAGGGGCGTCAATCCCAAGAGGGATGACTCGCCCTCTCCAACCACCACTCACATGTGGCGAGTTTCCACTCCCACACATCTCCCCCTTCTATGGCGAGTCACTCTAACTTGTGTAGATGTGTCATTTCACCACATGCTCATCAAGTGATGCACCCTCTCCAGTTGGCATGCGCCCTGGCCTTGGGATTATCACCCATTGTGTTATAAAACTAAGTCAACCCCTCCTCTTTTCAGTTAGTTGGAGATTGGGGAAAGAATTTGGCTATTGTAATATTGTTGTAATACTCTTTGAAGATTGAATAAAAGACTTTGGAGGTCTATGGTGATTGTATCAATGTGTGGATGCTTGGATAATTGTGCTTGAATTTGAGGTAACCTTGTATTTGTTCAATTTTTGTATATCTACTTCATCTAAAGGCCTCGAAAAGTGTGTTGACACACAATAGGGTAGGATCTACTTAACTATTTTGTTCTCTAGATCTTACTACCTTCATATATTTAGAGATTATTGAAGTTGCATCTTTTTCTAATGAACTAATGTGTTTCAACTTTCTTCAAGTCTCTTTTGTAGGAAGTACCTTATCTAACAAAGTGTTTGCAAAGGTTGAACAAGGTTGAACAGGTTACTCAAGCTTGGAGAGGTGTTGGATTAGAGATCCATCTTGCTTTCTTTTCAAGAGATTGAAGAGCAAATCCCTCTTTCATTTACCAAAGGACCCCATAGCCCAGGATTCAAGATTTGAAGAAAGACTTCCTCTATCTCTCTATCTCTCTCAATTTTCAATATTCTCTTGGTTACTTAATAATTTGCATGCAATTAGATTTCGATTTCCAAAGCGATATCAAGTAGATCTCATGCATGCATGTTCATTTAGATCTAGATCAAAGTTTCCTTCTCATATCTAAAGCTAGATCTAAAAGTAAAAAGTCACTTTTTGCAAGTCTTTTCTTCAAAATTTTAAAAGCATAAAAGTGAGTAGTTTAGAAGGTTGCTTCATTGTTAAATCAAGCTAATTAGTGTCATTTGCTTGCTGTTTTAGGACAGCAAACAAAATTCACTAAAAGAGCCCTCTTTTAGCTTAGTTTTATTGTCAAAATCATATTAAATTTCCTTTTTATACTTAGAATTTTTTCAGCAAGTTTGGGCTTTAAGGTTTAATATCCAAAAGCACTTCTAAAGTGTCTTTTGGTGCATTTAATCTCTATTTGCTTGCTGATTTTTTGCATGTTGCTAATAAAATAAAGGGAAACTCTGCCGAATTTTGACGAAATCGGAGCATTTTGGACATCGAGAAGCACCCCTTTGAAGACTAAGCATCTTTGAAACTTTGTAAATCTTGTGATCTGGAAATATAAGAATCATAAGCATCCCAAAAAGAAAGAAAGCATTGTTACAAAAAGTAATAAAATAAGTGGGGTACACAATCTCCACTTTTCTTTTTCCCTCTAAGGGGGATCGGTGTTGTGGTGTGGTTATCTTGCATGGTTTCCTTTTTAGCTTAAGTTCTACAATTTCACATCTTAAGGATAATTTAAAAGGAACATCAATCATAAACACTACAAAGCAATCTTTTAGTTTAGTTTTCGTTTTGCAAAGTAGAACACTAATTGTTAGATTAGATTTCCTTTCAGCAATCTACTTTCAATTTTACGTTTGCAAATAAACCAATCCCCTCAACTCCCTAAGTAGGCTCACACCAAACAGAGGCTAGACAGTGTGGATTTAGTAATTAGACAAAAAATTTACTTTATTGCAATTTTATTTTCTTGCAAATAAACCCGTCCCCTCAACTCCCCTAAGTAGTTTCACGCCAAACAGGGGTTGGACAGTGTGGACTTATAGTTTAATTGGAAAATCTTTTATTTTTCTGCAACTTTCTTTTATTGCAAACAAACCTATCCCCTCAACTCTCCAATGTATGTTCCTAACCCTTCCACTGCGAGCTTAGTCTCGATCTTTGGAAGTAAGTTCCACGCAGAACCGGGGTTAGTCAGTGCGGATTAGTATAATTAGGACAATCTCAAAAAGTTGCTATTGCTTTGTTTGGAAACCGCATAAAGGGAGTGTATGAAGTCGAATTTTGAGATCTAGGTTCTCCCCGTGTTGGACATCCGGCACCTTTATTGAGCCTGTTGGTGAAGTCAATTGGGCTTCGGCAAGTTCTCCGCAAATTCCAAGCTGAGGGATATCGTCTTAAGAGGCCACATTTAAAGTAGCTTTATTTTCATGCAACACTTCACAAGCAACTTTCATAATAATCTTATCCAACATTTAATAATCACTCAACATTAAGCATAATTCTCAAAACTTACAAGCAACACACTTGCAAGTCTTCATCTTTCAGCAGCAACTTGTGATACACAATCTCGCAGCAATTCATTACATGTGGCACTGGTCTATATTCTATATTTTGCTTGTCATTTCATTTCAAGTAGTTGTATCCTTTTTTATGTAAGTTATATCTTTCATGCAAGTATCTTGAATGCCTTATTTCCAAGCATAAGCAATCTTATTCAACATGTCATATATGTTGCTAGTGTAATTTCAATTCTATGTTGTTGTTGTAATCTCATTTATATCTTGGTATTATTGTTGTAATAAAAACTCCCGAGTCCTAGATTCTATTTCTTGTTCTTAGATTAAATCAAGCCTTAGATTTATTTTTCTTTAGGGACTACCCCCTTGGCTTCGCTAGGAATTGGCCTAAATGGAGTCGAGGATCAGGTGACAACACCTTGACTCGAGACTTGCCCCCAAGGACACACCCAGTGGATTGAAAGTTTTTCCACGCTAAACCTGAGGTGTGTATAAAGGCGGCAACACAGCCCACATGAATGACTTTCATTCCTCTGAAGCCAATAAAGCACCTCCTTAGCTGGTTTTCCCCGCATTGGGGTTTCCAAATTAACTTATGGTGTTTGCCCATTTATGTGTTTGGTTTACTGTATGCTTCTGCTGGCTATTTTCTGTTAAATAACTCAGCTGTAGGTTGCATGCATAATTCTGAAATTTATAACAGCAAGTATAAATATCTGGTTTAAGTAGATTATTGGCATTAACCTCTGTGTGTTGGGTTATAAAAATCAACAGTTTTCACCAAAGGCTCATATCTGGAAATTTGCCTTCACTAAGAATTACAAACCATATTTTGAGTCTAATCCACTCATTTCTTCATTGCTTTAGCATCTAAGTGTATTGACATGATATATGATTGTTTCATTAAGGCTAAATCCACTTGTGTAAAGCATTACATCACTAAGACATTGAATCCTTTATGTTTTACATGTTATATCTGTGTGGGATTCATTTATTTTATCATTAAAGTGAATCTTGACATCACTTTCGTTAATCAAATTTAGATTTACTTACTTAGGCTCTCATACAAACATTGTATAATTAAGGGATACCCCCCTTGGCCTCTAGAGACCTAGCCAAAAGTGAAGAGGAGGTTGTATTGAGATGACAGTGATACAACTCCTAATCATTACCCCAAGGTTGCATCCATAAATTGGGCTTTTTCCACTTAGATGCTAGTTAAGTGGTAACAAAGCAAAAAATGCAAGGCTATATTAAGAACAATGCAAGCCTGTAGTGCAATCCCCCATTGAAGGGCCTAAAACAGTAAGTCAACTTAAAATTGGCATAGCTTATGATTGGTGTACCCAAAATCAAAGGATTCAAAGGCCATTTAAAGGAGATAGAGTAGAATATCTGTGTAAAGTTTGAGATAATTTGGCTAACCTTGATAGAGATATTGGGTATGGAAGTTAGGTTTTCTTAAAAGGACCCCAATTATTTGAGGTAAGAACCTACACTGTGAAGAAGCACCCTCCCCCCCTCACACTTCGCTCCCAAAGCATGCTTCCTGAACCCTCCCTTCTGGGAGCATTTTTTGGGAGCACGCTCCCTTGAAAAAAACACACCCCTTGCCCTTTCAAGGAGCATTTAGGAAGCGTTCGGGGAGAAAACACGCTCTCTAAGAACTATCGCTCAATGAGGCGAACTTGGCAAAAACAATTTGCATGTGGGAACCAAGTCAAGGTTCCAAAAGGCATGGCCAGGGTTTTTTGATGGATTAAAACATTGACTCACTTCATTTTTCTCTCATTACATTTCTCATTCCACTCATCTTTGCTACAGGTTTGAGAGGGCTTCTTGCTAGTTCTTGAAGAGCAAATTTATGAGAGCTTGGAAGGGAGATTGAAGGCTGCCATTTGTGAGAACTTGGAAGGGAGATTGAAGGCTTCCATAGTTACAATGAACCACCATTGGAGAGCTAAAGAGGTAGGCTCAAAGCCCATTCTTGTTTGTTTGTTTCTTTTTTCCATGTGTTGTAAACTAGTATATTTGCTATGTTGAATACTTGAATGTTCTCTTCTCCTACTCTTTCCTATTTCTCCTTCTCCATCCTTCTAATACAAGCAGCAAATTATTCTCAAGATTCAACAAGCATGATGGGTTTGTCAATGTGGTATATCCTTTTGGTTTCATTTTTTATTATGATGATGATTGTTGGGGAAGGACGTTGAAATACTAGTGATGATGAGGAAAAACTATAAGTAGGCAACACATACAATGGAGAGGAGGAAGAAACAGAAGGGGATGATGATAACCAATGTAGATCCATCTTAAACCCAGATTTATCAAACTTGCATAGAGAGAGATCAATTTTTTTTAATTGAGCGACTTTATTTTTATTTTTTAATTTGAGCTTACTTTATTTTTTTATTGTTGTTTTTAATGTAGTCTTATCTAACACACTAGCAGCTATCAACATCCTTATCTAACATAACACTAACGCTTCAACATCTCCCCCATATTGGGTTGTAGAGCACCTCACTACTCTATGTGCAATGAAAATGATAGAGATGATGAACAAAAACCCAAAGAGGCCTCAACACCCTTGTGAAAGTATGTGACAAAGCTTGGGAGAGGGAAAGGGGGTGGAACCACAAAATTTATATGCCCCCTTTGTCATAAAACTTACATAGGTTCCTATACTCGTGTGAGAAAGCATCTCTGTGAGATTATGTCTGTGAGATTATGCCATGGGATGAAGGTAAGACTAGGAGTCAAAACTTGTAAGCATGTGTCAGTCAAAGATACAAACAAATTCAAGAAGGAAGAGGAGGTCGCACAAAACAAATCCAAAAAATCAAGGGTTGAATATGAGAGTTCACAAAGAATGTTCAGTGGTTGATTATTACTTGTGCATTTAGGGCGTAGAACAATATCAGATTTCCTTGACCAAGGTTGTAGGGATGACATGTCTACAAAAAAATTCAAGTCTCTCTATGCATATGTTGTACCATTCAATGTTATTCGTTCACCCTATTAGCATGAAATGGTACAAGCCATCAATGGTGCCCCTAATGGATACAAGAGCCTTAGGTAGGACAAAGGTAGAACCATGGGACTTGACAGGGAAAGAGCCAAAATCGACAATGCTCTGGGAAAAATTACAAATGATTGGAACCAATATGGGGTATTCATTGTATCTAATGGTTGGACAAATGCTAAAGGTAGGCCATTGATCAATATTCTCGATGTGTCTGCTAGTGGTATAGTCTTCCTTTCAGCCCATGACAACTCAAGTTGTTACAATACCGGTATTAATATTGCAGAAGCCTTAATTTAAACCATTCAAGAGATTGGGCCATACAATGTCATTCAATTCATCACTAATAATGTTGCTAA
>SNQJ01S0020508.1:175846-198816 GCA_010110895.2 Picea sitchensis | reverse complement strand
GAATGTCCCCCTCCATGCCCTAGCATATGTCCTTACACGCAAATATTATTCTCCATCTTGGTTGGCCCAACCAACACTTGGGGGTGGAGTTAGGAGAAAACCACACACAGATCTAAAGGTACAAAATGGGCATATGCTTGCATTAGACAAGTTGGTCCCTGGTGAAGAGAAGTGTGCTCAAGTACGAAGCCAATTGAGCAAGTACATCAGTGGACATGGAGTCTTTGCTAACTTGCATGCAATAGAACATCGAGATAAGTTGAATCCTATCAAATGGTGGAACATGTATGGCTCCTCTACCACACATCTGCATTAATTAGTAATGAGGGTGTTTTCGTAGGTTGTTAACACTTCTTCTATAGAGAGGTGTTGGAGCATCTATAGCTTCATCCACGGCGTGAAGAGAAACAACCTGAATGTAGACCAGGTAGAAAGCTTGGTTTATGTGCACTACAACTTGAGGTTGTTGTCCCATTATTGTGATGTAGCGAAGAATGATAGTACATATGTGACTTGGGACAACAATCTAGAGAAGGTCAATTTGGAGGATGAAGCCATAGTTTTAGAACACTTGGAAGCTGAACTCTTTGGTGATCATGATGGTGATCATATTCATGGAGCAAACATGCCATCCTCATCCACTAGCAAGTTTCCAGATGCAGGAGTTTTTCCTTTAGCTTCACTAGTTACTTAGGGGCCATGTAGTTGTTGGTCGTGTTCCACAAACATTTCCACCTACTCACATTCCTCTTCTTCATATATCATAAGAAAAGAAACTAGAAGTTTCTTGTGGCAAGAGGAAAGCTTGGTAAACACTAGATCTCTTTTTTTTTCCTGATTAGTAGTCTCTAGAGCTTAATACTTTGTCTTTGTTATGGCTTATTTTGTAAACATTATATGACAGTTTAAGTTTGAACTTTGAACCTACCTTTGAATTTTTCACGAAATCTTACAACACTTTGGTAATGAATATGATGCTCTATTTCATTCTATGGTTGATGTTATCTATTACATTTTGTTGACAAATTTTATATGTTGAAACTTGAAGGTTGATGTTGTGGTTGATGATTGATCATTTGATGACAATATTATAAGTTATAAGCTATAACTACTAGATGATTGATGTTATATGTGTACTAAATGGTTGATGCTTTAATGATCATCCTTAATCCAGTAGTTAAATCTATGTTTTCATGTTTTCTGCAATTGATTCGACATTTTGCATGTTTTTTTTAAATATATATGCATCAAAATATATATACAAAACACTCTCAAAATGCTCTGCTCCCAGAAGCTTCTTGAAAATTGCGCTTCTCGCTTCCGCTCCCAACAGCCTTGGTAGGAACTAATGGTCATACCATATTTTATCACAGACCACCAGGCGATTGATCACATCTTCACACTCCGAGCCATTATTTAGGAGGCTCGTCATCGCTCTTCGAAGGTTTACACCTACTTTGTAGACTTCCGAAAAGCGTTCAATACAATTTCGATGGATGCATTATTTCAAAGGCTCCGTGACATTGGTATATCATAGACCCTTCTAATGGCCATCATGAGGCTATATGAATCATTTTTAGGACGACTCGAGATGGCACACGGAGCTTCTGACTTCATCCAAAGTACCATCAAGGTAAAACAGGGGTGCCCCCTCTCACCGACACTCTTCGGAATTTACATTAACGAGCTGGAGTCCTGCCTCCATGAGCATATCCAAGAAGGGGGATGGTTTCCTTCTACATCAGGTGTTGATCTCCCTGCTCTTATTCATCGACGACTTGGTTTTGTTGGCCTCCACTACTGATGGCCTGCAAAGACAGATCGATGTGTTAGCTAGCTTTTGTGACCTTCGACGGCTGACAGTGAACCTGGGTAAAACCAAGGTTTTGATCTTCAATGCATCGAAGAACTCTCTTACAGACTTACATTTCCACTACAAGGGGGCAAAGATTGAGATCACCACATCATACACTTATCTGGGAGTACAATTCACAGGGCCACGTTTCAGTATGCAGCAGGCCCTTCTTCCTAGGATCAGTAATGGGTATGGTTCCCAGGCCCTCATTGAGAGACAACGCTTCTTGGCTTAGCTTCGGGACATCTCGTCCAAACTCTACCTCATGGAGGCAATTATCAGACCCACAATTCTCTATGGCTCCGAGATCTAGGGGTTGAGCTTGTTACAAACAGACCGGGCCAAGTTGGAGGGGGTCTAGACCCTACTTCTCAGGCGTATCATCTGCTGCAAGCGAGCGATTCCGCAACCTATTATTTAGGCAGAGTTTGGCGTCCACCCATTCTGCCTGGTCTCTTTCCTTCGTAGAGTTAGATCTTTGATCCGGATTTTATGAGCAGAACGAAATGAATACAGATTATTATCAAAAGATGCTTAACACAGAATAATAGATATACAGTAAAATTGGTTTCTATTCAATAAGGAAATAAGCTGAAACTGTAAAATGCAGCGGAAAACAAGCTTGCTAGAATGGTGGCGGCTTATCTCTGAGAAGAGATGTGACGGTTGCGCTCATTCGCAAGAAGATCATTACAATGAGGCTCTCAAGGCCTTTTTACAATAAACAGGAATGTCAGAAACCCTAGACATCCAAAAAACTAACCCTAGGAGATGAAGCGCCAAAAGTCATGTGGGCCCCATTTGGGTAAGTTAGTACATCAACTTCTCGGGGTCGTAACTTTTGCATACGATCTTCGTTTTAGGCGCACGATAACCCGTTTGAAAGGTCTATCTGAGGACTACACATGTTGATTGTGGCGAGCCCTACTCATGTTGATTGTGGCAAGCCCTAAAAACATTGTTTAGGGCCTCAAAACGGCCCCACAAGTCAGGGACCCGAAAACTAGGAAAAAACTATCGAACTAGAAAATTGCCAAAATGAGCTAGTTGGAATACGTGGGAGGCCACCGACATCCATATAGATCAATCCTCCCCACTTAGGAAGCAATGGTCTCCATTGCGTTGAGTGCCCCCATTAAATGAGGATTTTTTGTTAAATTTGGCCCCGGGTGAGCCACTTGCATGGGTGCAGGAGCTACCCTGCTTTGACAACTCAATAAAGCTGGATCCTTTGTTGGCGAGTGCCCTTGACCTGTTTGTCCACAATCTGATCACTGGATGTCTGTTGTATGCAGTCGGGGTTGAGATCTGTTGGTGTCAATTGTTCTGTTATCTCTGAGGTGTCCAATAATGGTGGGAAATAAGATCGAAGGAGATCCACGTTGAACACTGGGTGCAGGCCAAGGAAAGGAGGAATGTTGAGCTCAAAAGCATTATCACCCACGGCCTTGGTGATGGTGTACGAGCCATAACGGAGTGGGCGAAGCTTTCGATGGGGTCCAGTAAGGCTTTCTTTCTACAAATGCAACCAAACTTTGTCGCTCACCTAAAACTTATGTGGCACCCGGTGTTGATCATGGCGTTGCTTGTACTTGTCATTGGACTTCAGTAGGATATTCTGAACATGTTGACGGATGTGCTGGATCCGCTCAATGAACCGGGTGGCTTTGTCAGCTTCAGTTGGAGCAAGAGATGAGTCGGCCGAGGTGACCACAAGGGGTAGTGCAACATCTATGGGATCCAATGGTTAGAATCCCAACCCCACCTGAAAGGGGTTGTGGCCAGTTGAGTTATGCAAGGCTTGGTTGTAGCTATGCTGGACATAGGGAAGACTCTCATCCCATGTGCGAGGGTGCTTAGAATTATACATGTGCAGGATATGCATGATCATTCGATTTACGACCTCGGTTTGGCCATATGTCTGGGGGTGGAAGGCCCTGGATTTGTTGAGCTTGGTGTCCAGCAGTGACTAGAGGCCAAACAAAATGTGTTGAGAAATCGACTGTCCCGATCTGAGACAATGGTTTGTGGGATTCCAAAATGTACCCAGACTCGTTCAAAGAAGAGCTTGGCAGTGGCCTCTGTTGTTATGCTCTTCTTGAAGGCGGCCAGAATCGCCATCTTAGAAAAGCGATCAACAACCACAAAAACACAGTCGTTTCCCCGCTTGGTGGACGGGAGGCCCGACATGTAGTCCATGGAGATGGATTCCCATGGCTTGTCAGGAGTAGGCAGAGGGGTGTACAGGCACTGTTTCTTAGTGGTCGGTTTGGCAATACCACAGGCAGTGCAGGACCTGATATACTTGCTGACCTCCAGTCGAAGTTTCGGCCAGTAGAAATGTTTTTGCAGCATTGACATTGTCTTTTCAACACCGAAGTGTCCTACCACCTGACTGTAGTGGGCTTCCCAGATCAGCTTCGCTCGCTCGCTTGATGGAACGCAGATATGACCCAGACGGCACAGTAGCCCATACTGAAGATGAAAATTAGCGACAACTGCGTTTGCGCCCAACATTTGGTAGGTGGTGGCGAAGTCTAGGTCTGTCTCATAGAGTCGGGGCCATCCAGAGGTCTCATGGTGCCAAGAGTCTAGCACCGTGGTGAGTGTCGCAACTGGCGGTCTGCTGAGGCAATCAACGACGCAGTTGGTGTGGCGAAGTCTGGATCTGTCTCAATAAGTTGGGGCCATCCAGAGGTCTCATGGCACCAAGATTCTAGCACCGTGGTGAGTGTTGCGACTGGCAGTTTGCTGAGGCAATCAGCGATGCGGTTGGTGCTTCCAGTTTTATACTTGATGTTGAGGTGCTGCAAGTACGTGGACTACTTCTGATGGTGATCATTCTGCAATCTGCCTTGTGTCTGCATGAACGACAGTGGCTTATGATCAGTGTGGATGATTGTCTCCTTCTCAAGAATGTAATGTCTCCATTGGCAATAGGCTTTCACAATGGAGTACATTTCTTTGTCGTAAGTAAGGTACTTACGGACAACATCTAATAGTGTCTCACTATGATAGGCCATGGGGTGGCCGTGTTGAGTGAGAACAGCACCCACAGCATAGTCTAAAGCATCTGTATCGATCTCAAAAGGTTGTTGTAGGTCCGATAGTGAAAGTATTGGGGCTGAGCACAAGTGTTGTTTCAAATCATCGAATGCTTGTCTTTGGGACCAGCCCCACACAAATTTCGCCTTACCACCACACCTGGTTACTTGGTTGAGGGCCCATGCAATATGGGAGAATCCCAACACGAACCTGCAGTAGAAATTGGCAAGGCCCAAGAAGCTTCAAAGCTTAGTGAGTGTGGTTGGGGCTAGCCAGTCACAGATGACTTGGATCTTGGCTGGATCCACATGTACACCATGTTGATCAACGATGTAGCCCAAGTAATGGACCCTATCCATGCCGAAGGAGCATTTTTCCAAGTTGGCATATAGCTTGTGCTACCGCAGGGTGTGCAGAACCTGTTGAATATGTTGCAAGTGTTCTATCCAAGTCTTGTTGTAAATGAGAATGTCATCCAGATACACCACTACAAAAGTATTGGTAAATGGTGCAGGGTATCTTCCATCATCCTCGTGAAAGTGGCTGGAGCATTTGTCAAGCCAACAAAGGGCATAACCAACCATTCGAAAAGACCTTCCTTGGACTTGAAGGCGATCTTCCATACATCTATTTGTTCTATCGGGACCTAGTGGTAGCCAGACTTTAGATCAATCTTAATGAAGTATTTGGCCCCCGTGAGTTGGTTAAGGAGGTCGCCAATTTGGGGAATTGGGTACCGGTTTCTGACTATGATTTTATTCAGGGCCCGGTAATCAATGCAGAGTCGCCAGGTTCCATCTTTCTTCTGTACCAGCACGATTGGGCTGCCGCAAGGTGATGAGCTGGGACAGATGTGCCCCTTGTGGAGCAGTTTTTGGATCTGCCGCTTGATCTCCTCATTCTCTAACAAAGAGCAACGGTAGACTGGCCCATTGGGCAACAGTGCACTAGGGATCAGATCAATGGGGTGCTTGACCTGACAGTGCAGAGGTACCCCAGTAGGTGAAGAGAAGATATCCGAGTATGCTTCCACGACCTTATCCACTTGCTTTTGTTGTGTGGAGATTTTGGTCACGGAGACCCTGGATGTGGTTGTGATCTTTCGCTCCTTCTAAGAGCGAATCACGAAAAAGACAAACTTCCCTGTCTAAGAGATGACCTTCCTACATTGCTTGGCAGAGATCAAGGAAATAGCATTAGGTGGGACTACCTCCGGTATCCTGTACAATTTCTTGTTCAAAGTAATAATAACACTGCGAGGCTTAGAATCATATACAACATGGCATTTCCATAAATATGGTTGGCCCAAAAGAACATTACAAACTTCAAGAGGGGCAACATCACACAATACCTCATCTTTGAAGGGCTTGATGTCGTATGACATGCAGCATTGTTGGCTGACGCAGATGTCGCTTCCTTGGCGGAGCCATCCGATGGTGTAGAGTTGCGGGTGCGGTGTTGTTGGCAAGGCGAGTTGCTTGACAACCTCTGCTGAGATGAGGTTCTTTTGGCTACCGCTATCAACGATGAAGTGCAGCGGGGTACCCTTCACCCACATCTGTGAATGAAAAAGGTGCGCACCTTCCTCTGGCTCGTCTAGTTCACCGAGCTAGAGCTTGGTGGTAGCAACGGTAGCACTGGGTTCTGCATCAATGATCTGTCTCCCCCTTTCTGGTTTTGACTCAGAGTCAGAACCCGCATCTGATTCAAAGGCTTTCACCTCAGCCACCAGCGGCTGCTTTGAGCGATAATCAGCAGTGTTATGCCAGGGGCTATTATGGAAGTCGCACCACTTCCCAGTATCTTTCTTTGTCTTTCCGATGTCCTTTGCTTACGGCCTGGACTGGTTGTCCTGAGGCGGTCCGTCTTTGCTATGTCCTTTGTTCTGCAGGTTGGGGCTGCCCTTTCCTGGCTTTTGTTGTGAGGGGTTCCCAGGCGCAAATTGCCACGTCTTTTGTTTGAGCTTCTGCTCGATTTTGACGACATATCAGTAGGCCACGCCAAGGATGAGATGTCCAGAAACTCCATTTCGGCCTAGATGTATCTAAGCAGACCGCCGCGATACTTGAGCACCAGATGTCGCTCAAAATCTTTGATACCCAGCTTGGTGCACAAGGTATGGAAGATATTTGTGAACTCAAGCACTGCTTGGTCTCTTTCCTGTCGTAGTGTGGTCCATTTTGTATACAGGTCGTCATAACTTCCAACAGGGTAGTATTGTTCCTTAATAGCATCCCTGAAGGACTCCCAGGTGACCACGATTGTTAATAATGAGGGTTCCTCTGTTTCCTTCTGCTCACAGAAAGTTTCCCACCAATCTTTGACATGGGGAACGGCTTTGAGGAGCGCAAAAGTAATATTTTCTCTATTCGAGAAGTTATGGACAAAGAAATACCCTTCTAGCAAATTCAACCATTTGTCTACAGCATTTGCGTCTATCTGACCTTCAAATATAGGAATATCGAAGTTGATTTGTACCTTGAAGAGGCGGTGCCTCTGTTTGAGGAAGATGCATCGCCTGTTGGTAGTCGCCGAAGGATTTGCGCAAAACTATCCATCATCTCATTCTTTTGTTGCGTGAGGGCTTCCTCGAGCAACATTTTGAAGGGATCTCCTGTCCCGTCGTCTTTCTTTTCTCCCGCCATGAGAAGTCGCTTGGGCGTGCGAGAGCTTTTGTCCTCGAGAGAAACAAGCTCGAGACCCAATTCTTTGTACCCTGACCTCGTTGCGGACATGCATTAAGAACGACAAGGAGAAGACCGCTCTAATACCACTAATACGGATTTTATGAGCAGAACGAAATGAATACAGATTATTATCAAAAGATGTTTAACACAGAATAACAGATATATAGTAAAATTGGTTTATATTCAATAAGGAAATAAGTTGAAACTGTAAAATGCAGCGGAAAACAAGCTTGCTAGAATGGTGGCAGCTTATCTCTGAGAAGAGATGTGACAGTTGCGCTCATTCGCAAGAAGATCATTACAATGACGCTCTAAAGGCCTTTTTACAATAAACAGGAATGTCAAAAACCCTAGACATCCAAAAACCTAACCCTAGGAGATGAAGCGCCAAAAGTCATGTGAGCCCCATTTGGGTAAGTTAGTACATCAACTTCCCAGGTTGCATACGATCTTCGTTTTAGACACACGATAGCCCGTTGGAAAGGTCTATCTGAGCAATAAACATATTGCATGTGGCAATCCCTAAACATGTTGACTGTGGTGAGCCCTAAAAACGTTATTTGGGGCCTCAAAACGGCCTCGGAAGTCAGGGACCCAAAAACTAGGAAAAAACTACCGAACTAGAAAAATGCCAAAATGAGCCAGTTGGAATAGGTGGGAGGCCACCGACATCCATCTGAATCAATCTTTCAATGACTCTACCACCAGGAGAGAGTGGCACCCTACCTCGCTTTTTGCTCCTCAAAGGCCCTTGCTTCGACACCCCCCTCAAGTCGTGCACGTGGTTGGTTCTCAGAGGCATCTCGACTTCTCCAGTCGATGACTATCTCCCCAGAGCGCCTTCCTCCGTTCAGTTTCTCCCTTGATGCACCACACCATCTCTTGCCGACTAGACAGGTACTGAATCAAGCTACCAGAGAAGACATATATAAACTATACACTCAAGTCACTTGGACTTCACCTTCGACAAACCTAGGCCCGAAGATGTCCTTTTATCTAGAGCACTTTTTGAAGTTGCAGGATGGCATCATCGTCCACCCCCATTATATACGCAGACATTGGATGCACTCACTCAGGATCCCTTTGGGTCAGCACCAAGTCAGATCCCATCAGCTCTGGATCGAGACGGACCATCATATACCACAGTCTGATAGGATCTGTCAGATGTGCCACTTACAAGAGCCGAAGACAAAGATGCACCTCATCTTTAGGTGTCCTATATACTATGAGATAAAAGGACACTACCATTTCCTATATAGAGACTCAGGGGGCTCACTCTCTACTTTCTTACAGTACCAGGACCAAAGATGCCTAGCCATCTTCATCAGGAAGATATTCTACCACAGATCTCACTTCTTGCATGCCACACCCCGCTCTGGGATGACCAGGACGATCACCTCATACTTTCATGCCGACCCATCAAATCGGAGCAACAAGCGGAGGGCAAAGTCCCAAGATGCACTGGACAATAGATTGGTGAGACCTCGTGCCTCTCCTCAGCCTCTCCCTTGGGGAGACAGATCATCATAATCGAGATCGGTCCGAAGGTGTCATACACTACATTAGTCCATTCATCCTCGGAGAGTTAGAGGGAACAGTTCTAGACAGATCCAGCGCAAGGCGCCTCCCGTCCGTTAGACCACCCCCCAGATTTAGGCGAACTACCAGAGCTTCTTTCATTCGGCCTCAAATGCTAGGAGTATCCCTCGCTCCTACATTCCCCCAGGATCATACAGTCGAACCCCCTGATAGTCCTTGAGGACTCCGACAGTGAGCCAGTACCCATTTCGCCCCCCTCGCCCTCGGCCATCCGATCTGAAAGACCTTGACAACCTCATCGTCAAACCTCTCTCTCTCTCTCTCTCTCTCTCTCTCTTAAGAGTCTTTTGAGTTGGGCATACTCACTTATATTTTGGATCACCTTGCCTTTGTCATTGTTATATACTTTCTGAGACTACTTGACTTTAGATTTCTTTCTTTATGTTATTTTCGGCATTTTCTAGGAGTTGCAATTGCACTCCTACATTGTACTCATACTTGTTGTAGCTCTCAATCCCATTGACCTACTTTTGTGGTCATTTGTTGGACATTAATAAAATTATCTTATCTTATCTTATCTTAATAGAGATAAAGATGGCATTGATCCTAGATAATGGTTGAATATTACGAGGGAAACTGGAAAATTTAATATGATAAAGGTATATATTTTTCGTGATGAAGCGGACCACTGGCAGTGCTTCCCTCTCTTTAATGTAAGTTCTTCGTTATTTATAACACTTTGCACTATTCCTTTGAATAGTGCCATTATACTTGTGAGTATTTCATGATATTTCTCTTATCAGGGATTTATCATGCTGTAATATTCAATCTATGTTAAGGCATAACCAATATGTTCAAAATAGGCTGAGGGGTTAGCTCAACCGGTCAACAACCAACCGGTTGTCACCAATGTTGCTGAGCATTTAGCTAGTTCCATGTCAGCAAATGCCTGGTTCAAATCCCCTTGGGTTAGGTGCACTATTCTACACCAACAGGTTTACTAGGGATGCCATCCACAATTGTGGGGAAGAATCCCTTGGGTTTCCCTGTGAGATTTTTCTTGGAAAAAAAACAGATTTGTTTGAAACAAAGTATTTTCAGTGATTAAACCACAGTTGAGGACACTCTGACAGAAAACTAAAAGAGCCACAAGCAAAAATTCCTTAAGTGAAATTTACAGTATCTGTAATATGAGAGGTAAAATGCCTCTTCAATGCAACGGGCTATTTGTTTGAACTTAAGGCTTAAATATTTGCCTAAGCTTAACTTCAAAACCTCCAACTGAAATCACCCAATCTTCTATGTTTTCAAACTATTATCCCGTAGATAATATTTAAAACTCTAATGCTTTGCTTCCAGATAACCTGACTCTAGAGATTGTTTCTGGCTGTTCCCAGCTTTGACTTAATTATTGGTTTTAACTTTTTACTGCTGGTTGTTAGTTAAACACATCACAGGTTAGTGTTTGTATCAGGACAGTTCTGTAAAATGCCAACCTCTTAGTTCCAAGAAGACAAAATCATTCTTCAATACGTTCATAACTTTCATACAAACTAATAAGAAGAAACTTAATCAAGAAAGGTAAACATTTAACATGTCTAGAATGTTCCCAGTTACCAGAAACAATATCCATGTAACAATTGGGAGTGAAAACCAAACCTTTCCAATAAGTGTAAAATTTGATAAGTCCAGCTCTTTGGGATCGATTTCCCAATCACATTTCTGTGGCAGGGGTGGTGCGACTTGCTTGGCCTCCAAACGACTACCATGATTTCCCTTGAGCATCATAATATCCAAAGATTTAGCCAACAACACAAAAACCAAGGATATAAAATTACAGTCAGTAATATGATTATACATTCAAGGCATTGTGAAGTTACTTAATAAATTAGTTTTGTGTAAATTTAATAAATATGGTAGTCTGAAAATTTTCAATGTGCCTTTTTTATCACAAATCTAAAAAAGTGAAACAGAAATCTCTATAATTATTAGATGTGAAACTCAGATTATCGTTTTAGAAAAAAGAAAAACATTTTCCAATCACTAATCTTTTTGAAGCACTCATTTCATCAAAACTGAAGTGTGATATAAAGAATATCCCATCGGGATGAGACAGTCTGCAAAAATTACAAGAAAGTGAACTGCAAGGCAACAAGTGACTGATTTTTAAAAACTGAAATGAAAGACACCCTAGATTTTTACAGTATTAATTGCTCAGGCAATGGGCATCAATGTTTAATTTCATAACGAGAAAATAATGCAATGGTTAAATCACATATATCCAATATTCAACAGATATATTTTTAAGTTATACAAAGGTGTCCCGGCATAATTTATGGCATAGTTTGATATTTGATCAGTTTCAAACATTGCTTTTTAGGGAAGGGTCAAAGCCTAAAAAGAGTTCATGTCGGGTGGGTTTATCAATTAAGGATTGGTCCTAAAGTTACACTCCTTTCAAAATTTCAAACTAATCTTGGGCAAGTGTGCCTTCAGATGTCAAATAGAATAAATTGATGCTGATGATAAACAACAGAGAGAAAGAGAGAGGATGGAATGATAATACATATCAAGGGTCAAGTTGCCAACAATAAATATGGACTTAAAAAGATTGCACTGCATCAGCAAACTTACCAAAGATTCTGCACCATGGTTTTTTAGAAGTTCAACCATACCCTTCTGATTAGCACCCTCTGCATCTGCAAGTGGCTGCCAAAAGAAAATGTCTCACTTAAGTCCTCAAACTAAACAATGCACATAGTAGATTCAATACTGCTAGTGTTCCAAAATTGAAAAACAAAAATAAATTGATGCATACTCCAAACAACGTATATATTTACAGCAACAAAAGGTTCAGTGGGCAGAAATGGCACTCCTTACTCCTGATTTATAAAACAAGCTTTCAATTGGCAATAAGCACTGATACCAGAGATGAGAACTACAGGGAAGCTCAAGTGGAACTAGCTAAGGAGAAAGAAGAAGCATTCAATGCAGAGATGATAATTTGGAAGACTTTTATCTGGGAATGGATGGAGGTAGCTATCAAGATTCAAAACCCTTGTCTCACGGTCACCTCTTTCAAAGGATCTGTGATTGTGTATCAAGACCAAGAGAGAAGTTGCTCATTAATGGTAAAAGGTTTTGAATGGGAGCATGTAATATACTGTAGATTCTGAAAATGGTGATTTGGTCGCAAAAAATTTGGTCCTATTGCCTAGAGGGAGCTTAGTCTATGTCATGAAGAAGTTGAAATTGTGACCTGAATGCCAGTATGTTTAGATATGATGTTTATTTTAAGGCCATTGATCATGTGATTTGGTACACAGCCAAAAGACTACTTTGATAAATTGCACAAAGCAAAACTTGGTGAAAGTGATTGCAGCGAGCATTCCTCCATTGAGCCTGCTAGTTGCATTAGGGTTATTGAAGTTGAAGTGTTTTGTTGAAGTGAATTTTTTGTGGCGATGTTGGGATAGTTAGAGCAGTAATTTACAAATTTAACTGTGTTTGGACAACAGTAGAGTTGTGCCATAGAAAATGGTTGATAGTAAAGACTAGTCAATAAATTTTGGCATCGAAGATACGGGTATTTGTGTTTTTCACATCCTTCCCTGCTAAGTTGGTTTGAGATGGTTGATAGCCTCTAACGCTGAGAAGACGGAGGGGAAATGTATAACATGTTCGGTGGAAAAGCAGCACAAAGAAGTTATTGACATGGAAGCAGGCAGAGCATTGGAACTTGCACATGTTGGAATTTGTGGACCAATGAGATTACTATCATTATCAGGTGCAAAGTACCTTTTGCTTCTTATTGATGATTTTTGACCAAAAACATAGGTATTTTTTCTTAAGCAAGAGATAGATGCTTTAAATGCTTTTATGAAGTTTAAGGTGAAGGTCAAAGAAGAATGTGGTGGGAAGATAAGTGTTCTCCATTTCTATAGTGGAGGACAGTTTGATATGTTAACTAACACATGAAAAAAGAGTTCAAGGTGGAGAGGTGATGGTGAAAGGCAGAGTAATAGAGTTGTAGACATGATAAAGAAGATGCTGCAAAGTAAGTCGGTTCTAGATAGATAGAGTTGTAGACATCATAAAGAAGATGCTGCAACATAAGTCGGTTCTAGATAGATACTGGGCTGAAGCAATGAATATAACAATATTTTTGAATAGGAAAACCAACAATGCTGTGATAGAATCCACATTGAGGAGGTTTAGACCGGTGAGAAACCAAAGGTATGTTAAATTTAGCAGCATTGACAGTCATTCTCCAATGAGAGGCCATATGGGCCACACCAAGGAGCAAGCCAGGAGATTTGGAGAATCAACCAGTCTTGTGAGGTATTGACAAAAGAAGCCAGAGCATTACAACCTCTGTGAAATCTTAGACAGACTAGTGCAAAAGTCAGAACATACAACCTCTATGAGCCTAGTCAGGCCTTGTGATCCATGAGCAAAATCAAGGCATCTAGCAAAAGGTAAGGGTTGAATATAAAACTCCTATGAGCTAGAAACAAACAATATTCCTAATATTGCAAATGATATAAATGTATTAATCTAGTACGTTGGCATATTAACGTATCCACCATGAAGAGATTTTTGAATTTCCTTGTAAAGAGTGGAGTTGTAGAAGTCAAAGTTGCATGTCTAAATCAAAAACAATGTTGTCAAATTGTGGCATGTTTGCATGCATGTCTAGTTGCATGTTGCATGCATGACATTAATGCATGCTAAGTTAGTGCGCATGCATGCCAAGTCAAGGAGTGAGTTGTAACTGAAGTCTCAAGAGTCTGGTTCTATTTTGGGCACTAAGTGTGAAGCTAGACTGTGTTAAGCATGCAAACAAAGTCTAATTAGGAGCCATCCTACTTCTCCTCTTCACTCATGTAAGCAGAGGTGGAGCCCTCTCATTCCTGCACAGTTCATATGTCACAGGTTAAGGGTGAAGCATTTTAGAGGCGCATATCAGTTATACAGAGGCAGCATATCAGAGATGCATATCAGTCAATTAGAGAGACAACATATGGGGTCATATCAACATACAGAGGCAGCATATAAATGCGCATAACAGTGTTGTAGTAACAGCATGGGGAGGCAGCATAATGAAGTATATCAGCATGCCAGGAGGCAGCATATAAAAGCATAACAGTGCTGTAACAGCATAGAGGCAGCATATCAGTGTAGTATATCAGCATATAGAGGCAGCATATAGAGGCAGTATAAAGGCGCATAGCAGTGTTGTCATAACAGCATATGGAGGCAACATATAAAGGCGCATAAAAGTGTAAGGGCCCATGGGATAGAGGCACAGTGATATAGAGACAGATGTTAGGATGCATAAAGAAGTGTTAGCAGAGGCAGCATATCAGGCACTGCACTTCCAGTGCTAGAGGCAGCATATCGGAAATGTCTGAGGTGAGTGAATTAGAGAACCTTCAACAGCATGTCCAGGAGGCTGAGTGTAAACAGTGTTTGAAAACAACTGCAGGATATATCAACAAGGTCTCTTGGTTCTCTATCAGGTCCAGTGTTTTAAAACCGTTGAACCGAACGGAACCGGTTGGAGGCGGTTGATGGTGACGGTTAAACCCAGGTCAATAAACCCTGAACAGAATTGGCCGGTTTGGTCCCAAACCTAAAACCCTCTAAAACCCCCTAAAATTTAAAACCTAAGTAACAGAGAAGTGTTTGGCTCATGTTTTCTCATGCAGTTGGAGTTGTAAAGGTGTTTTGGTGTGCAGCTGAGGGTTATTTTTGCCTTATTAATGCCATTTAAAGGTCCACCTCATTTCACCCACCCTAGTAAGTAAAGTGGCATTCTCCTTTATCTTTCATTTCATCCTTTTACTTAAATTTTAACATTACCATTAATTGTTTCGGGATGTTTGATGGGTTCCAACCTCATTGGACTTCATATATGGAAAGTAGAATTTTGGAGTCCATTCAAAATTCTAATGGGACTATGGAGTTTTCAGGATTTCAAGATTAATGGGATTGCAATGTTTCCTTTGGATTCTATCATGTATGAGAAATTATGGGCCATTTAATCAAGAGAACGAAGCCCTTTATGTACCTCAATGTTGGTGGCATTGTTATTTGAACTCTTTTGTCCATGACCCGGTAAAAATGTAGCCTTCACTCAAGTATAAACTCTTCTATTAGACTCTTCTCTTTGTAGTTTGTCGATAGAGTGTCAGGTGACTTAGTAGTGTATGTGCACACCAATATCCATCTTATGGCAGGAGAGAAAGTGGATTTGGAAAGGAAAGACAAAGATGTGGGATGTGTTTTCTGATGATAAGGGTTTGAACAGTGTTGAGTTGGCATTAGCCAACTTGGATCTTAATGAACTAGTGCTAGAGCTGATCATTTTTGATGATGGTGATCTCTTGAGGTCATCCTCCTAAGTCCACATCAACAAATGCAAATTGCATTGGATATAGGGGAGGAGGAGGAGGATGGAGGAGAAGGCAGTGGTAGTGATGCCAATCTTGATGGTGACATGGGCATGATGTAATCCTCAAAATCAAATTAATATAAAACAAAAATAAGAATGGCTACCATAGGATAAAAGAGAAGGGATTATGACTTGAGATTGGCAGTGGGAAAAGGAGAGGGAGGGGCTTGTGGCACTCCTCGCCTGTTCTTCCTTCATTGATTGATAGGTGGCATGACCGCCTGGCACGGAGAGATAAGCAAACCCAATGTGCCCTCCCATGCACCCACCATGTTTTATATAATTATGACAGGAGAAAATGCAAAGGCTTTATTCCATTGTTCTTCCTCGCCCAGGTGTTCTTGTTCCTTGGTTTGCTTGTGTGCATGAGCATGATGGCATCTGGAGGGCTTGTACTTTGTTGATTTTGTTAGAATTAGGGTAAGTTTGCAAAACAATAGTATCTTTTATTTTCAGAGATCAAAACAGCTAGATCTATAAACAGCGAGGATGAGACACTTAGGGTGTGATCTACAAGAGCTGACAATAAGAGCTTATAGAGCTACAGTCTAATAAGAATAGAAACGGATCTAAAGGGAATGAGTACTCACGATCTAATGTAGCAATTGAGCAGTCTGAAGCACGTCTGATAGATCTATGGTATACAGTTTAGAGATCCCAACAACGATACGATCATTTACATAATATAATAACATGGAAATTCAAAGTATATCTTGGATCTACTCCATGCTAACTAGATTAAACAATTATGTAGTAAAATCAATTCCAAATCTGAGAGATATGAGTAAGTTGCTTACCTGGTACAACAACCTTATCTTGAAGATAGCACAGTAACCAGAAGAGGTGTAGAACCATTTAGTATGTTCATACAAAGGTTCATTTCATAGATCCACCTTATAGGTTTGATCTCTTTGCCAATAGATGAAAGAATTTTCTTGCCACCAAGTAGATAGGGCCACAGGGAAGAGGAAACCTGATCCCAGGAGGGTTGTAAATGCCCCAAGCCCTCCTGGAATATCAAAGCGGTAAAACCCTTGCCCTAAGGGGCTTTGGGAGGGGTTACAAGGCCGAAAGCGAGGTGTGTGTAAGCCCTTATTTTATTGAGACAAAAGTAGGAACCCTTTGGAGCATGTTTGACAAATGGCTTACAAGTTTACCCTAGCAAGAGAGGGCCCTTGGACGTAGAAGTCTCTCCACACATTGACTTGAGGAATGGGGCACATGGCTCATCTCAATCCACGGTAGACAAAGAAAGGGCCAGAAACCCTTATGATCTATTCACCTGGCCAGTGGTGTAGAGAGTAGTAACCTCACAAATAGCTCATGACCCAAAGGAGAAAGTGCAGCACCCCTGGCACTACTGCTCACACGGATAGGCTGCTGCTTGAGTCCTCGGGGAGACCCATTGCCACACATGTAACACCATCGCTGCGAAAAAGCAAGAGGCACTTTCATGAGCCACTCAAAACAGCAATCAAAGGGAAGAGGCAGGTTCTGGAAGGTCACCTACAGCAAACACAAGAAGGCCGCAGCTGGAGATCACCCACAGCAAATACAAGGAGGCAGCTTGAGAAGAGAGACCCGACACACACAAGAATGATAGATGATTGAAAGGTGAGGGGGGGGTTTAATTTATAGTATTTAGGCTAGGGCAAGGTTAGAATAGAACAATTAAAATCACATGTTTTAAATTTAAATTTAAACAATGTGATATCTTTATTTTAATTTTAACTTTAGTTTAACCCTTGAATAAGACAACCAAAACCCCAAATAGACATGCAAGGGTAATGGGGTTTGCAAGGTGGCAATACTCATTCTTTCATATCACATGAGTGAACCTATTACTTTATCATCACTGCATATGGGACTTATCCCTCATGTGGTTATGTCCTTCTTCCAAGGAAGGTCATGTGCCATCAAATGCTTGATAGAGGATCAAGTAGCCCCGAGGAACTTTCGGGTCTTATCCACCAAGGTGGGAGACCAGGGATCAGCCCATCATGCATGGGTGCCTGAACTTTCAGGGGGACCTAGAGTATTACTATCCCAGGGAGCTGGCTGCTTGGTCCTAGACCAAGAACCCCGATCATATACTATGGTCCTCAGTCTTTACTTGCTTGGTTATTCACCAAGAACCACAATCGTATACTGGAGGCCCTCACGAGGTCTTTTGTCCTTATACTGGGGGCCCTCTCAGGGGTCTTTACTGCTTGGTTATTCACCAAGAACCCCAGTCATATACTGGGGGCCCTCACAAGGGTCTTTTGCCATGGCACTGACTGTTTGGTCCCAGACCAAGTACCCCAAGAGTGCACTGGGGGCCCTAGATCTCGTCTAGGGTCTTAGCCATCCTTCAGGAGAATGGCTCTTGCAGCTGCTTATAAATTTAACAGTTGCTCATCGTGTGATTAATGGAGGATGAATACCCATGCTGAGATAGAGGGCTTTGTGACAGGCTGATCATTGGTTGCGCTGATTTTCTTGCTTCCGTGGAGGGATAGCAGTGATAAGCAGAGAGTCGAGACAGAGCAGGATGCTATTGTGGTTTAATAACATCCTGATCTAAAGTGTACTGTGTAGGCCAGGAGGATAGGAGCTCTTGTCCAACGTGAAGGCTGGCAAGGGATGCTTGATCTAGCATGTAGGTTAGCAAGCCACCCAGCTAATTGTTGCAGTGCTGGTTTTGTGGATGCTTAGAATCATTACACTCTCCAATACCTAGCACATAGGCTGGTCATCTTTGTGCATAGTTATTGAGAGTTGTTGGTGAGTATCTGAGGAGAGCAGCATGTGAGAATGTGCCCGTGTGTGAATTGCCCTTGCCCTTGTCAGTTCATAGCCTCAGCTTGGGAGTGTCATTTACAGTGACTACCAATGGTTGAGTAGTAATTCAATCCTTGATCACCACTCCATGTGTTCAGGAGTTATAAACAGATAAGTATTATTTATGTTCGTATGTTGTATTTCGCAGTGATGAGATGTGAGGGATTTCTGTGTGATGAGCTTAATTATTAGATCCAATTACTTGTAATTTTTTCCTTCAGAGATTGATGCTTTCAGTATTTCAGCTCAGAATTGTTTTCACGTAAGTTATAGAAGCATTGGCTTGTGTGACTGCATCTCTTGTTTAGCTAGCATATATGCATGACACATATCCGAATTGCTATAGTCATTAGTGCAATCAGAGTCTCTGTTGTCCAGCAAGGAGGTTGGGTATGCTGTAACCCGGTTAAGGAGCTTCCGAAAGCTTCAGTACAGCAATTACTAGAGGTCAGAACTGCTGCCTTGTGGAGGTGACTGGGTACACCATGTTAAGGGTATTGCTATTAGCCATGCACTTAAGCATTTGCCAGCAAGGCTCTTGTAGTGTTATTGGAACACACAAATGAGCCAATGTGCATATGAATAGGTACCGCCCTCTCTCAGGGGCACATAGAGGTTAGTTCATGGGCTTTTACCATTCACCCTCTTTCTTGAGAAGCCCTGAACAGATTTTTAGGAGGGTGATTTGAAGAATACTATGGGGTCACCAGATCTGAATGAGCAAGTTCATGTAAGCAGACAGTGCAGACCTTCCAAGCCATGGTGACTATGATGTATAATAACAAAGGGTTACATTTGAGCCCTGAGCATCACCAGCTGAAAATCGAAAACTTTCTTGGCACTAGGGTTGTTTCATTTGAGTTTTGAGTCAATTAAGTTAAGGCCAATGACCACGCCTAAAGAAACAATTATAATTTATTTCTGACAAGAAAAATTAAAATAAAAGGCAATAACTAGGTTGAATCAAGCTTCAACTCGCTGTAATTGGGGATATTGCCATTAGCATGAATACCCATATCATGTAACAGAAAATGGCAACTGGTTCAGAGAGGATTTGATCTAGGCAAAACAAAATATTTTGACTGCATTTTTTTTCAAGGAAAGCCTAGCAGGGAAACCCGAGGGATGCTTCCCCATATTTGTCAATGGCATCCTTTTATTAAGCCTGTCAGCATAAACTAGTCAAATACCTAACAAAAAGGTGAAAACTAATTGAGTTAACCCCTTGGGCTATTTTTTCATTGCATTTACTAGAGAATGAGTCTCATCCTTGCAGAAATGGTAGTATGGAACTCTACTACAGCCATCTGGAAACTGTTCTTTGACCTTTTAAAGTGATACAAACATGTTTCTGTTTTCTCTTTTGGTAAACACAAGTTCGATAACATCGCAGTTAATCAGAGGCAACCACAATCTGTCTAACAGCTTACCCTGAATAACCATGTTTTTTTCCTTTTCTGTTTTTTGGTTTTTGGGACAGAAAGTACTCAATTTTGCCCTGAGCAGGATTGAAACTTCTGGGACATTTCACTTTCTGTATTCAGAGGTGAATGTGCTGAGAATCAAACAAGAATCAAAAGCAGTCTAGTTGTGGTAAACTCCTAACAATCTACCAGTGGACCACAGCCCAACCAACTTGCCTTGAATAAGTATGCATTATCCATTGTAGCAAAACAAAGGATTCTATGATGGGTTAATACAGTGCCATCCTTCTACCCTAAACATGGGAATCCGTCTTTTGACCGACGATAAATCCAGCTCATCTCACCCTCCTGCACTTCAGCGAAGCATCACACATTCTGTAATTTCAATAACTACCCGAAAGCTACATCGAATTAATAGCCATGTCCGGCCAACCTCAATCATGGAGGGAGCATGCCCCAAAAATTGCGACTAGACCACAGCACTACTATACAAACATAGTTAAGGATGACAACAAATAAAATAATAAATAACCAAGTAGGGGGGAAATTATGCAATTGATTAATTCCAACTAAGAAATAAATTGTAGGTACATTATGAGCGTCGGGTGAATCGGCAGACAGACATGATGTGTACTGGTCCCCTGAGTTAAAGTTCTGCCCATTTCTTTGCTCAAAAACACTAATTTGAGTGCTTAAAACAGGCAAAATTATCCAATTAATTTTTCTAATTAAGAAATAAATTGTAGGTGCATTATGAGCATCAGGCGAATCGGAAAAAAAACAGACATGATGTGAACTGGTCCCCACAGAGTTAAAGATCTGCCCATTTCTTTGGACAAATAAGTCTTAAAAACCTAATTTAAGTGCTGAAAACAAAAGTTGACAGGGTTCGAATCCGACCGAGTTCTTCCAGCGATCTTGGACATTAACATTGGCGTTATGGCGAAGAAGGCACTGGGCCGCTTCGATGCACCCGTAGATAGCCGCGGCATGAAGAGGAGTCCTGTTATCGTAATCCTGGGCGTTTACGAGGCTCGGATCTTGCTCTAATAGCTTCTCCAACGCCTTGTAATCGTTGTTGCGAGCGTGCCACAGGACTAAGGAAGTCTGCGAGGCTCTTTCCCTGTCTTTCTCCTTGTTGTCAATGGGGGAAGAGTGATCACTACTCGTACTGGTAAAATAATTGCTCTTGCCAGAGCTTTCTTCCAGGGTTACAAACTCGTCTTCTTTATTGTCCATTCGAATGAAACTGTGGGAACCCCCGGATCCCGATGTCCGGCCCTTGCAAGAGCAGAATAGCAAATAAAGTTCCGAAATTCGAGATTTCACTTCATTGAATATCGCTTCTCCCAGGCGTAATCGCTTTCTAACGATGTCGGTGGTGCTGCTGCCAGTGCTGCATTCGCCCACCTTCTCCAGGGCTTCGGCTATTTTTCACTAATTGTCCACCAAATCTAGCGGGATTGGACTCGTCTTGGACCGTGTGTATCCCGGATATATATTCTGGGGTGCAGGAGATGGACTGAGGTGAGAATTCTGGGGATTGATCTTGTAACGTCTGCTGAGTTCTCCAACGGTTCGTCTCTGCTAGTCTGTCTGTGGTTGGATTCGAACGTAAGACTTGCTGTTAATAGAAAGAGCTGGAAAGCATTTAAATAATGTTTTTCTTGCTCTTAATCTTTTTCATCTTTTTCTTATTTTGGATATCTTGTTATCCTTAACCTTCTACTTAAATGTTTATTTGACTTTTTTACCCGGACGGACGGTGGATCATGGATGCTGTGTATGAGCAGAGTCTGCCATTTAAAATGAGAAAATAAAATAAAGTTATTTTTATTAATATAATATATATAGGTATGGATGCTGTGTATGAGCAGACTCTGCCATTTAAAATGAAAAAATAAAATAAAGTTGTTTTTATTAATATAATATATGTTCTATGAAATGGTTTAAATTATTATAAATTTATGTAAATTAATATGTGGTTTTTTATATATAATAAATTTGAGATTAAAATAGACTTTTTTTTTTTTTCTAATAAACTTAAGATGGAAAGTAGTGAAATGGAAAAATAGATTTAATATCTTAAAATATCATAAGAGACTTATAAAAAGTATACATACTTTTTTTGGATTTGAACTTGTGATGTTATTAATTATTAGGCAATTCCATTAGTTCAAAACACTTCTTGCCATATTTTAAAACAAAAATATCAGTCAATGTCCCTTTAAGTTATTTTGAGAGACTATAAAAGAGCAAATTCATAATGTGTTTTATGGCTTCAAAATGTGCTTTGGAATTATGGTATTTAACCAAAACATAAAAATAAGGGAGTATATTATTGTAATGACTTTGAGCTTGTTATTCACGGACCTTATGCCATGGAGATTTTAAAATTTATCTTAAATATCATTTTCAAAATAAAAATAAAAAATACTTAAAATTTTCAAAATAAAAAATATATATAATTTTATTAATAATGGAAATTATTTTTTATTTAAAAAAATATATATTATTGTTTTTTTTTTAAATTCAAAGTTGAATGGAGAATATAAGTGAATATCTCATATCATATATGTAAATCTTATCTAAATTGTTATCTATATGATATTGGAAGATTCAAAAATTAAAAATTACTATATTGTGATATTTAAATTATTCATACTTTAAGTTAAGTTAAGGTTTATTATTACTAGTTAAAAAGGGAGATCGGTTATTAAATATTAAATGACTAGATTGTGATGTTTAAATTATTTATAGTTTTTACAGTTAAGGTTTGTTATTATGTTTTCTCTAATATTACCTCATACGAGGGTGGGTGTGGGGGTAATATTAGTCATATAAGGGTGGGTGTTGGGGGTAATATTAGATAAAACATTATGTTTTCTCTAATATTACCCCCCATTATGTTTTATCTAATATTATCCCCCACTCCCACCCTAATATGTTTTCTCTAATATTACCCCTCACCCCCACCCTCATATTGTTTTATCTAATATTACCCCCCATTATGTTTTATCTAATATTATCCCCCACTCCCACTCTAATATGTTTTCTCTAATATTACCCCCCACCCCCACCCTCATATGAGGGTGGGGGGTAATATTAAAGAAAACCTATTATGTTTTCTCTAATATTAC
>SNQJ01S0020508.1:157586-170147 GCA_010110895.2 Picea sitchensis | reverse complement strand
CCAATGTGGCACGATAGTCGATGCGTGTCGATGTTTGATTGCACAGGGAAAGAGTGGGCCTAGTTGGGCGTGGAGGCCTTTGGTTTAGCACTTTAAACCTCTATCGTCGGATCTTGGTGCCAAGCGATCTGGGTCGTCGATTTCGTAACCAAACTCAAGAGGGAGGTTACCGCCCCGAGTACCGAAGTACTAGACCTCAGAATATTGTCATGTTTGTAATTTGTTTGGGAAATTACTGATATGTCGATGCCCTGCTGCCCCGATATGTCGATAGGTTAGCGCCGACATAGATTTTGGTCGATGGCAAGGTTCTAGCGATCGAAAGATCATAGGTGCGTGTAGATGGCGTAAATGACCGCGGGGTCGGTGCCCTATGGCTTGGTATCCTGGTGGGTCACAGTTCCAAGAAAGGTTCTATCTTTCCCTCGTAAGTTCATGCATAGAGGAAGACATGTGTCGATGATGTCAAGATCATGCCAGATGACGTAACCCAACCAATGCACAGTAATCAGGTGGCAGCGCCTGAGTGGAGAACCTTACGCCCAGTGATTCCATGTCACACAATGATTGGTCCATGTGTCAGGTGGATAATTGTGCCATATGTCAAGGAAATTCAAAGTCTTGGGGCAGAGCTCTATATCAAGTTGTAGATGCCATGTGTCACGCTAGGTGGCAGGCGGTGACAAGGCCATGTGTCATGCCAGATGGCCAATTGTGAATGTTCCATGTGTCCAAGGCCCAGTTATGAGATCAATAACTTGTGGTATGTGAAGTATAAGTTTACTCGGTGAGACCAGTACCCAGTGGGTTGATCGCTCGGTGGCCTGATGAGCTGAAGGTCTTGATGCCCCAGTTGGTCGACCATTGATATATCGTAAATTGGAAGGAATTGGGGGTAGTTTTATGCGTAGTGGGTCGACACCCCCGATGGGTCGATGAGCTAGTGCCACGTTGGAGGCCATGTCAGCACTAGTTGGAGCCACCTAGGATTATGCAGGTGATGTGGAGTCACGTGGCAATGAGGTGACTTTTGGCTAATGAAGGCCTAAGAAACTTTAGAAGGCCATAACGTTTGATCCACGACTCAATTTTGAGCACGGTTACAGTCATTGGAAAGCTCATGATGAGCAGAGGACGATGGTGCCCTCGAGAAGAGGCTTTGAGATGGTTAAGGAAAATCAAAATTTTGATACTCCATCCCTTAAAAAGTACTTAAGGGGTTGGGTGTGTTACAAATTGGTATCGAAGCAGAGTTCAAACACTAGGTTTGGATGGGCCAGAGATCAATAACAGGACTAGTATAACAAGGCCAATATGGGCATGTTAGAAAGAGTTTGTCTGTGTTTAAAATTTTGTTTATTATTTGAACTAGTTCCTTGAGAAGAAGGACTGCAGATTGAAATCTTGTTTTGGGGTTTCTTACAACAAAAGCATTGTTGTTGCGAGATGGATTGATAGTTTCTCCTACAGGAGTGGGTATATGTTGAAAAGTATCAATCGTTAAACCTAAATGTGAATGGCTGAAAATGGTAGAATCTTGTTAAGCGCTACTTAACTTTAGAGAATAAATGAACTAGTGGTTGTAATACTACATGTAAGAATGGGCTGATGAAGCCCCTAGCAATTTTAATTGTTGCTTAAATAAAGAGTTTAAGCCTTGTATGTATATTTCCTCGTGTTAAGAGGCACAATGGAAAGTTTGTAAGGTTAGTCTTCTTGACCTTTAATGAATAAAATTTGTTGTTGGGATAATATAGTTAAGCAAAAGAAAAGGAGTCCTTTAGACAGTTGTTAGTCTTCATAAAATAGGTGAAATGACATGAACTTATGAGCCAACTTAGAAGCTCGTGTTTGTACTAAAGGAAATGTATATGCTTGTTGACCTAAGTAATTGTTTATGCATGAAAGTTCAAGGTGTGGATATGTTGTAATGCACATGGTAATGAGTAAGCATGCATGTAACATGCAAATAGATATATTATAACCTCTGGTGGGTTGTAAAGTATGGTTTGTTGATGGAATTTTAGTCGAGGATAATTTGGTACCAGCAGGAAAGATAACAACATGAATAAAATGTTGCTAATGTTATTGCATATAACCCTATGAGGATGAGATAGAACGACTAATGAAGGGTCGATAAAGAGTTTAGTAAAGGAAGTGTTGGATCATTTCCAGGTGACCAATGTGTCAAATTGACATCCAGAGGTGGATAATAGCCACATGGGTATGACATAGTGTACTCATGCAACAATGAGAGGGAATCTAGGAAAGGATTTTCTTGGTAAAGGTTTGTTAACCAAGAATGGTTTGAGGCATGAAGAGGAACTGGGATTGTTATCTTGTTGTTGTAGGTAGTGTTGTAATTACCTACTTATGTTTTCTAAATTGTGGAATGCTTTAGTAGCAGAGGGGCAAGAGTGATTTCTTGATGGTTGTTGCCATGTAAAGAGGGAAACATAATTACGAATATTCTTGTGAGACTTTTCATGTGATTGACTATAAACTCTCATCAGAGAAGGATGATATTAAGATCAAATAAATGAATAGGAGTGATATAGAAATGTGCAAGTGATGCCCATGTATGATGTATGAGTATATGTACACTAAAGGCATGGTATGAATGCCTGAATAAGTGAGATGTGAGGCAATATTTATACTTTCCTGGATTGGAAATGCCATGGATGCATGGTTGACCCTATGTAGAAGGATCTGAGATGTCTTGTTTACATAATAACTTGAGGAAGGTGTTCTTCATTCCTTAGGAAAAGCTGGTGTAAAATGTTCAAAGAGCAATGAGCAAGGATGTTTTGTTGTTATGAATAGAAGGCAATATGATTGTGCCTTTGAGAATTTCATGCAAATGATTGTGAAAAAATCATGAGTGAAATGATTTAAATCGACATGTAAATGGAATTATAAAGTGTGTCGATGGTAGACACACACATCATGTTGAAGCATGTAGTTAAGTGCATGAAAGCACGGTGTGGATGCAAGTTGATGGAATAAATGTATATGATTGTATAATATGAATGCATAATAAGAAAGCATGCTAATAATTCCTTATGGAATATTGGGAAAGACTCTGAAATGATGAAGTTGAGGCTGACTCAAGATTGAGATCATTTCAAGAAATGATGGATATACAACAAGGGAGTTTTATGCAGAGATAGTTCCCGGTGAAGGAAGTGTGTGAGAACTCTGTCAGGAGAACATAGTCATAACCTTAATGACTGTTGAGAATTAGGCAGTGGGCTGCAAAACTTATTGGTATGAGAATCTTGGATTACATTTTAAAAGGTAATGCATGGATAGGAGACATGCAAATGAATGTTGACCAATCTAAATTCTCCTTGGTAAATGTGCGTAATGCATTGGTTCATAATTAATTTGTGAACTAAATATTGCTATTGAAAGTATGATGTTTATATCCAGGAAAGGTCAATATGAACTTGACTAAGACTGCTCAAGGAAGAGAGCAGGCAGATACCAGAAGGGGATGAATTGCATAAGCGACAAATGAGAAAAGGAGGAACACTTTCTTCACTTTAAAACTTTAATTTATGAGATATTGTTGTGTACTTTAAAAGAAAAGTTGTGAAAATAAGTACAGCACGTGAAAGAAAAGTAAACTAATGAATATGTTTAAATGAATAAGCTTGGTTACACCATGTTATGAAAAAAGAGGCCTTGGAAATAATTCAACTGGACGTAAGAGTGTGAATTGTGTAGGAGTTGGAAAGAGGGAAGAGTCCCTTAAATCCTTTCTTATTGCTTATTATGTTTCTCTGGGATGAGAAATATGATGTGCTATTGTGTGTGGATGAATTCTCACATGAGAATGCTAATAGTTGTATGAACGTAGAGGTGGTTGAAAATTTGACTATGTTTGCACTCAAAAAGACATTGAGGATAATGTGTTGGGGTGCATGTAGATATGCTAGGACATATATGAGAATGTTTTGTTGATGTAAATGCTAAGGTATATGCATTTTTGTTTAACATAATAGTTGATATAATTGTGAATGTGATGATGCATGTTATATGCAGGAAATGATTGGAGTTGTTGAGGAAGGACAACTGCCAATGGTGGACAATCTTAGGTAGAGGATAAATGCAAGAAGGTTGTTGTTGAAAGAATGATGAAGGGACTTTAGGAGTTCTTTGAAGCACCATTGATAAGGTAATATTATAAAGGTTGCTGGAAAATAGAACATGTATGAGGATTTCATGCCCATGTGACATGAGAATTGAAAGGGATTAGGTAAGAATCCCTTCTGAAATATTTTATTATCTTGCTTATATTCATGTGTTTTTGAGTGACAGTTGTATGTCATTGATACCCAAGCAGGGTATGATTCGGGAAAGAAGAACCTGAAGGACAAAGGGAGGAACCTCTGGCAGTCAAGGATTATTAAGATCCTTGCAAGAAAATTCATGAACAATTGTGTTATAAATGCATTGACCAATCGAGGATAATTGGAAACAAAAGTGCTCATACGCAACATGTTGATTTAATGCATGTTTGCATGAGAGGTAGGAAATGGACTGCCCATTATGGAAGGAGGACCTTCCCGTATTCTAAAAAAATGTAACAATAGTAAAGAGAGGGGTTAGGTGGCCATGAGTATTGGCACCCTAATTACTAGTGAGAAAGAATGATTGAATGCATTCATGTGAAGCTTTCAGTTTCATGTGTGTTCATTTGAGGCTATGATAAACTCAAGGCAGGAAGCACAGTCTTGCTATAACAATGAATGTGGATAGATAATCCATGTGGTGAGAGGTTGGTTGAGTCCCAAGACACCATGTAAAAGTGCCTAATATGAAATATGGTAATCTGAAATCAATGCAAGAGTGCATTGTCTATGAATGTGACAATGGGCATTGACACATTGATTAAATTCATTTAATGTTTGATTACATCTGGAAAAACTTGGATGTCGAAATGATGCATGTGTAAGGAAGGATATTTCCTTTTTCTTTATATCATTGAATAAATACAAGTAAATTGATTACTAGTATGCACAATTCTAAAATTATTTGGAAGCCACTACAAGTCTGCAATGAAAATACAATGTGCATGAGAACTAACGATTTGTTTGGATGTGTGGGGATGGAACTGTAGGAAGAAGGGTCTTGGATATGGTAGTGTTGTAAGCCCATAAGGAAGAGCAATGCCTCTTGGTTGTAAAAGAGCCAAACTATGTAGGGAAAGAAGTCTCAGGCTTGTGGAATCTGGTTCCTGTATGGAACAAATCTGAAAATGGGAATGTGAAATTTGAAATTTGTGGGTAACAGATTTGAAAAAAGTTTGATTAAACTGATGATAACATCTCATGAATTACTATATACATGTGATACAGGTGAGATGAAAAATATGTCGTAGAGGGATAGATGATGGCTGTCAAGTTGGGAAAGCATGAAAATGGCTACTATTGTGACATGAGAATCTTGTGATATGCCATGGTCACCATAGAGAATGTTGTGTTGCGATAACATAGGCCAGAGGAACACCTCAACTATAAGACTCGGTGAAGTCTCTCAAGCTCTTCTTGTGCGAGAAATCCTTGGCAGGCAAGATGGATCGCCTAAGGGACTTTATAATAGAGAAGGGGATGCTTGAGCATGAGCTTGGACGGTGAGTAACTACAAGGAAGAAGAAACTTCAATAACTCTTTTTATCTATTGATTGGGATCATGAGGACAATGGGTATGTCAAGGAAAACAATGAGCTGAGTAAAAGTGACAACCATATGGATGCAGATCCATGAATTGCATGGATAAGTATTGTGATTATATGTACATTTCCTCCTTAAGTTTGAGCAACAATAAATGTTTATGCATGAAATTGTGTCTTACATGCATGTTGTTTGATAATTGTTGAAGGAACATGATGAAGTGCGAAGGTCTGAGTGAAAACTAGAATGAGAAAAAGAGGATGTTGTTGAAGCAGTTGAAAGACAAGGCATGTCAGGTGTTGCTAAGAAGAACATTGAGGATGGTGTTCCTTTGGAGGGGGAGGGGAATGTAACACCTAGTTTCTAAAACCTTGATTATATGTAATTGATCATGATTGATGAATTTTTTTTAACAATAAATGGGAAAACTATATTAACTGGTGTGGATAAATCCATTGGTGTTACAAAAAAAGAGTCCTGAAAGACCGTGTCGAAATTCCTCTCGAAGAGGGTTGATTACAAAAACAGGGATTGTCATATAGTAAGTCGCATCCCCCTTGGTTTACAAAATTTCGGTATGTAGAGTGTCCTGGAAAAATTCGACAGTAGGAGCCACTGAAAACAACAATTCAACAATACATACAAACATTTGAGCTTAATTACCCTTCTCCACCTTGGTTTGTTGCATGTTCGCCCTGAATTCTGAGAGGGGTTCATTCAGGTCTGGCACTTGGTTAATTGAGTTTGACTGGACGTTCCTTGAGTAGCCTTGTTGATCATTTGAGTTGCTTGTAGGAGGCTATGATTCATCAAGATGGTCCAGTCTTTGTTGTAGTGTCTCAATCTGTAGACAGTTGGTTTCAATTTGACTTTGTTGGGCATTGCTTTCATCTTGAAGCTTGCCTATCAAAAAACAGTGTTGAGATAAGGTCTCCATATCGAAGGCTCGATTGGCACTCATCACTCCCATTTTCACTCTTAGGTTGTTGCACCCACCACACTCAACCTCCCATTCATCCTCGAGCCAACTGCCTGAGTCTTCTTGAGAAACTATTGCTTGCTGCATTTCTTTGTTGCCTGAAGAGTGGCCAGACCTGGCCGACTCTTGTGGGTGCTGCATGGTGCCGAGAAGAGGATTCAGACAGAGGGAGAGGTGGGCCTATGGAAAGGAGGGAACAACTTGTAGAGACTTGGGAGGTCGGATAAAGAACCGAGTGATAGGGGGCGATGTGGAAAACCGGGGAGCGCAGAAGTTCTAAGCGTTACGACAGGAGTAATTCAGGGGGTCGTGGAGAAGAGCGAGGACACAACAGGCTCTGAAAAGGGGTGGAAAGGGAGACTTGAGGACTAATGACTCAGAGCAAGGAGAGACCTATATTACTCATAATAGAAGCTTGGAATGTTGCGAGGGTGGCAAGAGAGCTAGATTAAATAACAGCTGGATCTGATAGATCGAACGAGCGGAAGGGATTTCCCACAAGAGCCATACACTGGACACAGATTGTTGCATGATTGTTGAAGGATGGAATGACGCACTTTCCTATGGGTTCGTGAGATGATTCAACCAAAATGTATTGCAAATTGTACAAGACGATGCCATGGAGGGGAGAGTGGAGGTGAGGCTGACGATAGGGGAGCTGCTACGATGTGGGAGGCGAGAGTCTCGTACTGCAATTCCACACAGATGAAGCAGAGAATCCGGATTTCCCACGTGAAATAGGGATTTCTCTTTGTCTGAAATGATGTCCACCTTATTGTCTCGGGAGGAGTGGTCCGCGTGTAGCGCATGCCACCTGGTGTGCCTACAATTACTTTCAACCACGTAGACGACTGCAAGCGTCCAACTTAGGTTGTTGTGGATGCCTTTATGCTCATCCCGGGGGGGGCAATCTTGAATGTGTGAAAACGCCCCCTTCCCTCGTAATTTGGGTGTGGCAACGATTTTTCCTACCCATGTGCTCTTGGGTTATCATTAGTAGAGGGGTGTTGGGGTTGAGACTCTGTCAATACTAAGGGTGCCTGGGTTTGCCCCTATTGTTGCATTGGCCATCTTGTCGGCTTCGTTGTTGTTGCCCCGAAGTATGTGATAAAAGGTGGTTCTGATATCTCTGGAGGCCAGTTGGGTTCTGTCCAAAATTTGCTTTAGGCTTAGGTCTCTAGGGTTTAATCCCTTAACCATCAATCTTATTATGGCGTTCGAGTCCCCTAGGACTACAAGCTCTTGGATTCCCTTGGTCTGGGCCAGTTGTACCCCTTTTAAGAGGGCATAGGCCTCAGCTTTGTTGTTGGTTTCCGTCCCCAGATTCCAATGGTAGCTTGCGGCTTCCCCCCCCCCAGGCTCCTTTTAAGAGTGCGTAGGCCCAAATTTCTGTTGTTGGCTCGCCCCGTGACCTACTGGTAGCTAAGGCCCCGGGATCGTAGAGTATCCCCCCCATGCCTGCCTTCCTCGGGTTTCCTTTTGAAGCTCCATCGAAACAAAGTGTATGGAATTTTTTCTTTTGCATCCAAAGGTCAATGTTGAGAATGTTGTGAAGTTGCCAACTTGATCTTTTTGCTGCTTTGGTATGCTTTGAAGCCCTGAGGTTGAAGCTTGCCATCCAGTCTTTTTCCCCTACAATCCACTTTGTTGGATCTTCTATTATTAGGGGTTTTGAGTTTATGGATTCTGAGAACAACAACTTTGCTTTAGCAACTATTTTTTGGGGAGGGGAGGCCTTTCCTTGAATTTTTTTCTTGTTTCTTGTTATCCATATCTGCAGCAGATGAACTTTGGCAGCGACCGCCACATGCGCTTCAGAACTAGCTTGTCCTTGAAGGATCCCCGGTAGTACTTGTCCCAATTTCCCAGGCTGAGGTGGGGAGAAGAAGGCCACCTTATAATTCTAGAAAGATCCCCAAAGGCTAGGGTCCAAAAATTTATCACAAAAGGGCACTCCCAAAATAAATGGCTGATGTTCTCTTGACTCTTTTGGCAAAGAGGGCAGATGAAGGGACCATGAAAACCTCTTTTCATGAGGTTTTCCCCTGTTAGGATTTTATCATGCACTAGGGTCCAGGTGAAGAAGTTGATTTTGGGAAGGGAGTCCTAGTTCCAAACATTTTTCCATTTTGTTGAGGATTGGTAGTCTCCCGTGAGATCAAGGATCTTGTTGTACCCTTCTTTGACTGAGTATCCTTTGTTCCCCCAGCCCTTGCTGTCTGGCTAGGTTTTTTGAATGGGCGCTACCCCTTTTAGAAGCATGGTCAGGTGGTGAGCCCGTGCTATCAAATGCTGCAGGACATCCCCCCAAGTTCTAGTCTCTCCAACTGCCATTGTCGTTCCAAGCTGAGATGTCGTACAGGGTGCGCTTGTTTGTGCCTAATATCCACCATTTTAGCTCCATGAGGTTTCCATCGGTGGGGTTGAAAGTCACCCCAAGGATTCGATCTTGCCAAATTTTTATTGTTTTGCCATTGCCTGGGATCTAGGAAAGGTGTTCTCTGAAAAAGGGGGTGGCGCCCTTTATTAGCTTCCAGATTTGGGACCCTGCTTGTTGAGTTTGTGGATTGTCCATACTCCTTTTTCTTTTACCCAGTTTGTACGTGTTTATGATAGCCTGTTTCCACTAGTCATTACCCCCTGAGATTAACCTCCATAGGAGTATGGCTCCCATTGCAGAGTTGGTAATTTCAGGGTCTCTGATACCCATACCACCCCTTTTTTTGGGCTGAGTGATTGTTTCTCAGTTTACCAAGTGGAATTTTTTGTGATTGGCTTTTCCCCCTTGCCACATAAATTTGTGAATGAGCTAGGCCATTTCTTTAAGGATTCCCTTTGGGTCTAGAAGGGTAGAGAATTGATACAGGGGGAGGGTCGAGAGGACAAATTTGATCAACACCACCCTACCTGTTGGATTGAGCCACCAAGAGCCCCATTTTTCCATTTTTCCCTGGTCTTTTGGATGAAGTGGTGCCAAAATTCTCCAGGAAGCGCTTTGATGCAGAGAGGGAGGCCCAAATACTTGAAGGATTTCTAGTCTTGGGTAATGGAAAACCCCGTGATTTGAGTTATACCAACTCTGATGATTGCCGAGACATTCCAGGTATAAATTTGACATTTTTCTTTATTTAGGATACCTCCCGAGACTCTAAGGAAGGTATCTAGGACTTGGAGGATTCTTCTGGCCAAAATTTTAGAAGCAACACTTAGTAGAATTGTGTCATCTGCAAATTGGGAGTGGTTTAGTCTTTTTACTCCTTGAGCAATTTTTATTCCAGGTATGTTGCCATTTACACTTTCCCATTCTAGGTTTTTGTTTAGCGATTCAACCATGATCACATAAAGCAAGGGGGAAAGGGGGAAACCCTCCCTTAAACCCCTGGACGCCTTGAAGAAAGGACATGGTCTTCCATTTATCAGGGGCGCTATCCAAGGAGAGTCAATGCACGAGGAAATCCAATCCATGAAGTTTTGACTGAAACCGAATTTTTGCAAGACTTTGAAGAAAAATGTGTGTTCCACTCCATCGAAAGCGTTGGCCATGTCGAGTTTTATAGCCATGCCATAGGCCCCCCAAGCGCTACTAGTGTGGATTGCCTCTTGGACAAGGATGAAGTTGTCCCAAATCTGACGACCAACTACAAAGCCTCCCTGGCTTGGGAGGATTAGCGAGATGAGGAGGGGGTTGAGCCTGTTTACAATTATTTTGGACAGGATTTTATAGGAGATGTTTCACAGGGAGATGGGTCTGAAGCGGTTAAGGGAGGAGGCTCCAAGTTCTTTTGGGAGGAGAGCCATAAAGGATGAGTTAGTTGCTCCTCCTAGTTTTTTAACTTTATGGGCGAAGCAGACCATTCCGGTGAAGTCTTTCATGATGATGTGCCAACATTTTTTATAAAAATGCAAGGTGAATCCATCCAGGTCCAGTGCTTTGTCATCTTGGAATTGGTTCAAGGCTTTGAGGATTTATGCTTCCCCGATGGGCTTGTCAAGGTGAATGTTGTCGACCTCAATAATCTTACAGGGAATATGCTGGAGAAAGGCTTCAGAAAGGTGATCCTCGTCTATGTCAGAGGTGGTGTACAGAGAATGGAAGTGGGAGGAGGCATGGTGCTTGATTTGGGCGATGTCCTTAAGGATTTACCCTTCATGGGTTTTGAGCTCGAAAATTTGATTTGACCAATTCTTGACTTTGGTTTGATTGTGAATGAAGGTAGTATTTTGGTCACCTGCTTTCAGCCAGAGACTCCTGGATTTAAGACACAAGGCATTTTCCTCTTCAGCTAAGGCCCGAGGGTCCTCTTTGTGAAGTTTTTGCTCTTGGGTGAGGAGGTTCTCTTGAATCTCTATAATTTCCATTTCCTCTTGAAGAGCCTCTAGTGGGACATTTTGTCTTTTGCTTTGCTTTGCGAGTTGGTTTTGGCCTAGCTCTTTAACAAATCCTTAACTAGTTTGAGCTTATGCTCCCAGATGCAGTTTGGAGAACCTGTCATCCACTGATTCCATACATGGGATATGGATTGAATGAGCTCGGGTTTGTCCATCTAGAGGGGGTTTAGTTTGAAAGGAATAGGCCCCCAGTTCTATTGAGCTTCGAAGGTCAGTCTTATGGGGTGGTGATCTGAGCCATCCCAGGGAAGATTCGTTGAGCAAGGCTTGTCATGAAGGGACAACCAGGCGTCGGTGATAAAAAAACTATCTAATCTTGCGGTTATGCATCAAGGCCGTGCTCTTCTATTAATCCAGGTGTAGATTCCCTTGTTCAAGGGGATATCATAAAGATCAAGGTCCAAGATAAGGTCCTCCAGTATTTCCCGAAAATGGTCTCTTACCACTGAGCCTCCTCGTTTTTCCTCTGCGGCTCTGGTTGCGTTGAAGTATCCTACAATAATGAGGTTTTTTGGGGGGGGGTTTCCTCGACAAGGTCTATCAGGGATTGCCAACATTCAATTTTTTCATTGTAATTGTTTGGTATGCAAACATTGATGATAGAGAAGAGCATACCTGAGACTTTATTGAGGAGATTTACCATAAGCCAGAATTGGGTTTGCATTTGCCCTTGCAAGTCGAAATCTTCCGTCTTCCAGAGGATTCTGATTATGCCCGAAGCCCCTCTGGAGATCACAACACGACCATCACGGTTGTTCCATATTTTTTGAAGGTCTTTGAGGGTTTCTCGCTCCCTCATTTTCGTATCCTGGAGCATGAGAATTGAAGGTTTTTCTACTTGTATCAATTTTTTGACTTCTTCTTTCTTGAGATTATTTCCTAATCCCCTACAATTCCAGGAGACAATTTTCATCATTTATTAGGGTTTTTGGGTACCCCCCTCTTGAGGGCTGTGACATTGTTCCCTTGTGTTGGGCTGCCTTATTCTTCCCAGATTTTCCATCTTTCTTTAGGGTTTCCTCGATAGTTTTTTGAATCTCCAATTCCTTTTCTCTATCTGTTGTTGATTCCCTTTTATCTCTTTGATTTCCTTCCAGGTTTCTTGTTGTTTATTGTTTTAGTTAATTCCAGATCGGATTCACTTTCTGAGGAATCTTGTCTCACTTCTTCTGAAATTTCTGGATTTTCCAAGTTTTGGGTGTGGAGAGATTTTGAGGATTCTCCAATTAGCTCTAAGACTTCTTTTTCCTTCTCTAGGCATGTTCCATTTCCTTTTCCTTCCTCTTCTAGTCCCCTTCCATTGTTTTCTTTCTGGGATTCCCTGACTTCATCTAGATTGTCGTCTTGGTGAAGCTTTGCATATTTTTTTTATTTTTTTATTTTTATACTAGGGGAATCGGTAACAACGGCAGTATCGTACTCGCGTGACACGGGGTCGAATCCTGCCGGCTACCTTATAAACCCTAGGGAGAAACGCACAGCCCGCAAGCACGCCCTCCGAGTAAATCGGGGTGA
>SNQJ01S0020508.1:134442-146589 GCA_010110895.2 Picea sitchensis | reverse complement strand
ATGAATCACTAAGGCATGGTTATCAGAATGAAGAATTGAATTATCATATCAATGACAAGTTGTTGTATCATCTTGGTAAAATCTATATTCCACAAAGTGAAAGAGTGCATGTGATAAGAGAAGCTCACACTTCTCTCATTTCAAGGCATTTTGGAGTAGGTAAAACCGTAGCACAATTAAATTTTTTTTGTTATTGGCCTCGAATGAATGAAACAATGTCCAAATATGTAAAAGGTTGTGTCGTGTGTGCAACAAACAAACCAAGTAATAGAAAGTTAGGCTTGTACACTCCACTTCCAGTTCCTTCTCGTCCATGGGAAAGTGTTTCAATGGATTTTGTAGGAGGTTTACCAATGTCTAGAAAAGGACATGACTATCTGTATGTTGTTGTGGATCGATTCAGTAAAATGTGTATACTCATGCCTTGTAAAAAGCAGATCACAACTGAGATGACTACTCATTTGTTCTTTCAAAATGTATGGGTCCATTTTGGACTTCCTACTTCTATTATTTCTGTTTGAGATTCCCATTTTCTTGGGAAATTTTGGTCATCTTTATGGGAACTTATGGACACAAAGCTGAAGAAAAGCACTACATTTCATCCACAAACCGACGGTCAAACTGAAGTGGTTAACCAGAATGTGGTACATCTTCTTCGAGGGTATTGTGCTAAGCATCCCAAGCTTTGGGATGAACAATTTCATTATGTACAACATGCCTACAACAAAGATATACACTCTTCTACTCAAAAGTCTCCTTTCGAGACATGTTTTGGGTACTTGCCAAAGTCTCCTTTAGACTTCATTTTTGGGAAAGATACAGTGGAATGTGAACAGGTTGAAGTAGATAAAGCTCGAAGGTTTATTCAGAAAATTCAGGTAATTCATCAAGCAGTGCAGGAACAATTGGAATCAAGTCAAGCCAAATACAAAAAAAGGCACGACAAGCATCGCATAGATCATCATTTTCAAATTGGTGATCAAGTATGGCTTCATATAAGCAAAGATCGACTTCAAGGTGAAGGTAGAAAGTTGAAATCTATCAGGTATGGACCCTTTACAATTTTGGACAAAGTCGGTAATAGTGCTTTCAGGTTAGAATTGCCTCCTTATATGAAAATGTATTCAGTTGTTAATGTGGAAAACTTGAAATTGTATGAGCCGCCTATGATTATAGACCAAGATGTACAGGTTCAAGTACCTTCTGTGGATGAGTTTGCCCCTGAGTATCTTAATGAACTTCAAGAAGATGTAATACTAGACAAGAAGGTCAGATCTTCATGAAGAGGAGACATGGAGTTTCTTCATGTGGGGTTAAAAGGAATGCATCCAAGCAAAGCAAGGTGGTTAGAGACCGAAAGAGTGAGGGAATTATACCCTCACTTATTTTCTGAATGATTTCATACTTTTTGTGGTCAAAAAGCTTTCCAGTGGGAAGGTTTGATCCAGGTGGATCATCTCAAAATTTGATAGAGTTAAAGTATTCAAAATGCAAATTATATCTTACAAAGTGGAAGAGATCGTCAGTATCTTTTCGGTGACGTTCGTTTCAGGAAAAACGACCTCTAGATGACCAAGATATCAGCAGTTGAAGTTTCGCCAAAGATGGTTAAAATGGTGAAAAATGGTTGGAAATGGTTAAAAAAATGTAATTTGGGGCTATGGGAATTGAACCCAAGACCTTAGGATAAGGCCACCATGACCCCATGGTTGGGAAAAAGGAGGATGGTCAAGGGCTTAGCCCTCAACCTTGCCAACACCGAGGCCCCCCCTTGGTATCTAAGTGTTAGATTGAAACCTTACCATATGCCTCCACAAGCTTTTCCATAAACCAAAGACCAACCATATATTAAACCAACCATATGTTATAAACGCGCCAAACCATAACTTATATCCAAAGTCAAAACATATATCCAAACCATAATCGCGCCATACCATATCACATATGCGGTGGGAGGAGAAGACCGTGGGTTTGACCACGGGACTTCCGCCCCCCTAACTACCACGGCTACCAACACGCCACCGCCATGAGACATGGCGAGAGGTGGCGAAATAACCTTAAACATTGCCGATTTTGGTGGTATTTGGATGGGCGCGTGGCCTATGGCTCGTGCCCCCCTTTTGGGTTTTTTTCCATTATTTAAATGAGCCATGGGCACAGATCCCGAAGGGGGAGTTTTGATGCAGACAAAGACTGGTACACAAACCGAGGTGGTTTTGCACACAACTAAAGGTGGATTTACATGCAAATCGAGGTGGTTTTGCATGCGGATCGAGGTGGTTTTGGATTTGCACGCATCTCGAGGCCATATTGACTGTACAGATCAGAGGTAGATGTTGGGAGTTGTGCCAAGAAAGGCAATCTGAGTCCAGTTCTGAAATATATCGAGTTTATACTCAAAAGTCTCAGTTTTTCGCAAGGATTACAGATCCAACTTCAGTTTTTGCATTTAGGCATCCATATAGAAAAGTGCTCACATAATCTTTCAGATACAAAGAAAGGTATTCATGTTCATACTTTAAAGTCTCAGAATTTCATCTTGCAGCTGTTGTTGAAGTCTATTACTGTATATGACTAACATAATTCTAAATTCACTTTGTAAGCATTTGAATACTTAATCTATTGGCCTTCCCATTTGGAAAGTGGCCTGGAGACGTAGACAGGGGGTCTGGTGAACTCCGTTACCAATTCTTGTTCATGGATGGTTTGCTTACATGTTGATGTGCTCATGTGCTTGATGGATGTTCTTTAATTTTGCATTACAAAGATGGTTAACAGATAAAAATTCAGATGCAAAGAATGGTTAAAGATCTTGAATTTTAGATCAAGTTAATTTTCAGATCACTGGAGGTTGCCCCCTCGAAGAGGCAAGTGAACATTTCTCTCAGTAATCAAAGTTCTCTTTCTGGTGTTATTCTGGTATTATTATGGTATTATTGTGGTATTGTTCTAGTTATATCATTGTTTATCTGCCATTTCTAGCTACTTATTTTTGTTATGCATACTATTTTATATTTGGAATATTACAAGTGGTATCAAAGTACCTTCCTCGACATAAAATTGTGGGTTAATTTTTTTTCCAGGGTAGAGACGTATTCCAATGTCTTAAAGCTACATAGATCTGTCGTTACGCGCATAAACCCATGGTTGAGGATTCATACACACATGAAATACAAGTGTTACTTAAGCGCACATCTATTGGCTACCCTTGTAACCCTTGTTGGTACCCCTTCGAGTGGTAGTGCATTAGACAACACCTGTATAGAGATTGACCTAGATCTCCTGAAGCCCTCCATAGATAAACTGATCAACCGCCTGACTGCTATAGTGACACTAAGAACAACACTCAGGAAGATACTCTCTAGTACCTAGGTAGTCGGGTAGTGTGGCTAAGGGCACAATCTAGCCTCCTTAGTTGGTTCCCTGATATATTGGGCCGAGTACTACTGTTGGACCCCGCACGTATATCAGAGAGCTATAGAACATAGAAAACCCTTATTTGTAGAGCCCTTGAATACCCTAACCCTTGGGACAAAAACAAAAACAAAACATACAAGATCTATTGTTACGCAACTGTGTCTCCTGCATTCGAGTTGCGAAATTACTACACATTTCTTCCTGTTAAGCATTTGGGCATTTTGTCCTCATATCATAGTATAACTCCGTCTAGATCCTGTTGGCACCATTATTTGAGACCTATCCTGTTGGATTCCTCTCTTCGCCCTTATCACAGTCATACCTATCATTTTTCAACAATTTTTTTTTCTCGTGGATCCGACCCCCTTCCATCACCCTTATTTGGGCTGTACCCCATTGGATTCCACTCATCACCCTAATCATTGTGATAGCCTTCACCCATAACCCATTTTCTGTGTGGTCCCACCCACCCCTTTTCGTGTTCCCTATTCATCATGTCCCACACCCGTAGCCAAGACTTGGAAGCTGGCTTCAATTCCTTGCACTCTAATTTCACAGAAACCCAACAAGAAGTGAGACACCAAAATGGAGGAACTCAAACAAGACCTCACTACCTAGCTTGAATCCTTCAATACCAATTATGTCTCCTTCACTATGATGATGTGCGTGAAGCTGCATATCCTTGCAGATATTCCCTCATCTAACCCACCTTTGCAAATCGAAGGTGAAACTTCCTCTCATTCCCAAAATTTTCAGCCCCATCACTTTCAACGTGACCTATGCCTTCCGCATGTGGATGTGACCAAATTTGATGGCTTAGATCCCACTGGCTGGGTAACTCAATTGGAACATTATTTCTCTTTGTATGGCATTACATATGAGTTGGCCAAACTCCGGTATGGTGTTCTCTATCTAGATCAAGAATGTTGGCAATGGAGAAAAAATGCCCACCAAGGGTATGTGGGTTGGACACACTTTGTGGTAGAGCTTTATGAATGCTTTGACATTGACACCAAACATTTAGGTTGTTTGACAAAGTTAAAACAATCTGGCATAGTCGAAGACTTTATAACCGCTTTTGAGCGATTGGATTTCCGTACAAAGGGCATGTCTGATGCTTTTTTCCACGAATGTCTTATTAGTGGCCTCAAGGATGAGATTCATACCCATGTCCTCATGGATCTTTCTCAGAGTTGGGTGGACGTTACTAAAATAGATAAGGAAGCACAACACGTTGTCTCTTCTCAAAACCGAAACTTTCCTTTATTCCTTGCACTAAACCAATCACTCCCACTCCTCCTTCTAGTCCACTAAAGATCCACAAATTGACTAGGGAAGAAATGCCCGAACGCCAACTCAAAGGCCTTTGTTATAATTGCGATGACAGATATTTTCCTAGGCACAAGTGTAAGGAACAAAATCTTTTTATGTCCATCTCAGAGGATGTTTCAGAAGACGATGTCGAGGCTCCCCTTGTTGCCGTGTCATCTGAACCCACTGACATGAACCCTCCCAAAGTTGAACCGGTCATTTCCCTAAATACTCTCACTGACTTCTCTTCTCCCAAAATCCTCAAGATAATTGGTTACATTAAGCATAGGAAGGTCATCATTCTCGTTGATAGTGGAAAAACCCATAATTTTATTCATCGTCGCATTGCCCAAGAAACTAATTGTTATATCCATGCCATCAATAATTTTCAAATCACGATTGCTAATGGAGGGTCCATGAAATGTGGAAGGTGTTGTGAAAATGTGCTTCTCCAAATTGGTCAGTACCACATGAAATCTCATATGTTTGCTAATGACATGGGCAGTTGCGACATTATGTTGGGTGCCGAATGGATAAGTATTTTGGGTCCCATTCTCATGGATTTTAAGGAATTAACCATGCCATTCGACCAGGAGGGCCAACAATATAAGTTCCAAGGCATCACCATCGGTTCCCCGGAGATCATCAGTTCCCATCGAATGGAAAAGCTGCTAAAAAAAGGTGATTCTGGCATTATTGCACAACTCCATGCCATTAAAGCCAAATACACCCTATGTGTCGCAGAACCTCTAATCCAACGTCTCTAAACATCAAGTGGTTTTTTTCACTCTCCAGGGACTCCCACCTTCCCGTGGTGTTCATGATCATTACATTCCCCTTGTCCATGGCAACCTTCCTCCCAATACCAGTCCCTATCATCATCCCTTTTCCCCAAAAAATGAAATTGAGAATATTGTTCAAGAATTTCTCAATGCAGGTGTTATCCACCCTAGTATGAGCCCCTGCTCTTCTCCCATGCTCATGGTCCTTAAGAAAGAATTTTCTTGGCGCATGTGTCTTGACTTGTGTTGTTCCAGAGTCTGTACTTAAGGCTTATAAATTACAATGTCTAGGCATCCGAAAGTGAGTAAAGGATAAAAAGGGGAGAAGAGTCAACCTTCAGGCAAGGAAGCTAAGGTTGATTTCTAGGTTGTTGTTGTCTCGCTTCCAACTGTTCCTAGATGTTTATATCCCGTTCAATCGCGACCCATGAACGTTCGAGTTCTACCCGGGTGGTGGCTATTTTAAGTATAATATCGAAAAGGTTTAAAGTGATATGGGTTTGGTCCGATAAGTCGGGTTAATTATTAGGCTATCTTACAATGGGGACAGTCATAGAGGAACAAAAAAATTTAAAAGAGAGTTCGAAGTTTTTATGTTGTATCAATTTGATCGTATAAAAGAGAATTTCGAATACGATAATAAAGATAAAATGCAAACCAAAGGCCTTTTTCCGTAGCCGAGTTATATTTTAAATAAATGGTGTGTGAAATGTGAGGAAAACATTAAGCTGTCTATAATGCGAGGCCCCTACCAAGGGAGAATCTCACCCTGTAAACAGAAGAAGAAAATAAGAAAAGAATATATCTGACGAAACATAAAATATGACAATCTAAAGGGTTCACAGGTCTTGTACCTACTAATAGACGATACAGAGGAAAAACTGTAAACGATATAGATGACTAAAAATTGATCATCACAGTAGAGGTTTTACTAAATTGCAGTAAAAACATTCATCAGATATATATATGCGAAATGAAATTGAATATGAAATCATAGAGGAAACAAAGTCATAACACAGTCTTGACGAAATTAGGAATCTTCAGATCTGCTTTGTATTAATTCTAAAAAAGGAGATAGTCTCTATTACAATCGACCAAAAAGGTCCAGCCTATTTTCTTTCTTCTAATAACATATTTATACAACTTCTGCATGCTAGGATCTCAATCGTCACAACAGTTTTTTGGTTACAAAAAAGGAAATTCATGTGTTCTAATTCATTGCTTTTGTCTTCTTTCGGGCGGATGGATCACCTTCTTTTCTTCAAACTTCGGGTTCTAAAAAAAGAACAAGCAGACACATGTCATTATTTGGTACCTGAAGACTGCCCCTTCGCCTACTGTGTGCAAGTGATGCACTTCTCCATGAATTGGGCTATCACCCTGGAAGGTTCTGCTTGATTATTTGCCTCAAAAGTGTAACAATCCTTCACTAATTGTGGCAAATTTCTTTCTACCTGTCGTTTTTCGGCGCTAATAGAACATAAAAGTACACTTGGTTTGATTAGCCATTTGTCTACTTGAACTATATCTATCTGGTTTGTCTGTGATATTTCAACCAACTCTCTTTCCTCATTTTCCTTGATATTTAGCAAGTGTTTAGCTATATTGATCTGACCCAATGTCTCAGTACTGCTTTCACTATCGAGACCCAACAAAATCCCATCTACGAAGCCGAAAGTTTCTTCGCAAGATTTTCTTACCTCTTTAGCTTGTTGTCTGTCTTCTGATATGTTATGCTCCCATTCCTTCAACAAGATGTTACCTCGGGTCTGTTCTGCGATGGAAAACCAGAAACTACTGCCCATTTCCCTTTTTGTCATGGCTATAACAGCCTCCTGGAAAGTGACCCGAGCCGCCCCAACTTCTTTTTCTCTGAAAGAGATGTTTTCTAGTACTTGATCAATGAGTTGACAATTGTTTTGAATAGTTTCCACCTTAGCAAGTAAATCTTGCTGAGCTGCCGATACTCTTTTTCAGATTTCTTTGTCTTGGGATTAAAATATCCTGATATCTATCACCTGGCTTTTGGCGAGATTCAATTTAGCTTGTAGTTGATCTATCAATTCTTCTTGCTGGCTTATCTGTGATTGGCTGGTCCGGGCCACCTGCTGTGTTTGTTCGAGATCAGTTTTGAGCTACTCGATTTCCTTTTGATCACCTGCTCTAGCTTGCTCTATACCTGAATTCGCCTGATCTCTGGAAACTACCTCTGCTGTAGCTAGTTTAGCCTCCAAGGTTTTGATTAAGTGTTTTTTTCACTTCAACTCATCTTTTAGGGACTCGACATAATATTGGTTGGCCGTAGCAAAAGCCCCCAATGTCCCTGCTATCTGAGTTGCAAATTCTTGTTTCTTCATGTCTTTTCCATCAGCCAAGATTTTAAATTTCTTGGGTACCTTTCCTGCTTCTTGATAAAGATCTTGCTTTACAACAGTCTTTCTCTTCTTATCGAAGAAAACTTCGTTTGGAGGCAACTCTTCCATAGTTATGGGCAATAGTTCTTCTCCAAAAATCCATCCAATGTCCGGGACTCCATTTGTGGATTGTAGGGGAGTAATAGAAACGATGGGACTGTCGATCTGTTTGGATGATTTCCCCAGAGTAACAACCGAGGTTGGCTTGCTTGTAGGGTTGGGGGTCTCGACTTCCTGTTTTGGGGCTCCAGTTTGCTTCTTCTTTTCCTGGTGTTCTTCTTGGTCAGGCGCAAAATCTTTGGAGCCCTTGGCTTCCGTTTGCTGTACTGTACATATGGGGTCATTAGGTTCTTACCCTGTAAGACTGGGGGAAGGCAGCTCCGATAATGTTCCTCGAATTTGAAAAAATCGGCCATCTCTTCGAGTGACAGGGCTTGTATCCGACTCAAGACCTCTGCATAGGATTTCGCGCCTCGGAAAATATCATCATGAGGTGAATTCTCATGTTCATATCTTTTAAGGCCACAAATATCCATGTGATTACTCACGACCCTGTGTGGGTCGTGTTTCTTGAACTCAATTTGGACGAATTTAATATCTTCCAAGGCCTCTGCCTCGGCCTTTGCGTGTCCAAAATCTAATAAAGAATGAGTATTCAAATGAATGGGGAAAGGTGACCATACCTTTTTCGAAAATCCTTTAAGCTCTTTGCTTATGCCACCAATCACGGTTTGCCTAGCGATTTCGTGACAAACCATCATATCTGGTATAAATAATGGTAGGGAATATGGAGGAACAGAGGCACCGAAAACCCTGATATAGGAAAATTCTTCCTCTACGTACCAGTCGACCACGTTGCTCAAGTTTGCTGCGATGCTATCGCAAATCCTGGGCGGTGGATTACCGAAGATGATGACATGCATCGACACCATTACACAATTGAAAATCTTGTATATGAAGTGTGCGGCCTTATCCTCCCAAAGTTTTGAATGGTAGACATGGATAGGCTTAGCATGAGATGGAGTCAAACTCCAGCTCATTAGGGAAAAATGTGTCATGAAACAAACGACGTCCATATATTATGCGGACATAAAAAATGAAGCGGCCTTCCCACTTGCCCTCTGCGTCCGATATTCTGTAATCTGACTAGTTAGACCGTCTCACAACAGTTTGGCCCAGTCGAAAGAATAACCTTTAGCGACTGTATGAATCAGAGGCACCCAAGGGAGAAATAAATGTGTGGTGTCCTCCCTCCCATACAATCTACAAGTCATCATTGCTATGTATTTGAATTGAGGTTCCAAAGAAGAGATTGAATAAACTCCATTACCGTCTGCACTAAACTTTGCGGGGTGCGAGACCCAATCCTTGATCAGATGAGACAAGTTTCTGCCGTATTGCTCGCATTCCTTCAGCTTAAAATTTTCTAGAAACTTGGCATCGTGTGAGAAGTTTGGTGTGGGTGACAATTGGTACATCGCCTGCAAATGTTCTGGTCTAAAGGTCCCAATGACCTTCTTCTGCTCGCTGATAATAGTTCTGGTCGATATATCCATGTGATCTAGCACCCATCGGATCATATCATAGTAGGGAAGGAGTCGTGGCCTAGCTGCTACCTTATGCATATCTGCGTGAACAATGATCTTGTATTTGGTGGCCAAGTCGTCTTTCTCATTATCACTGGAATCGTCTGAACAGTTCACTAATTCAGACTGTAGAACCTCGGAGACATATGACCAACATCTGACAGAATCAATACTTCGGGGTGAAGTATTAGAAACATTATCTGAGCCTTGCCCTGAACTCTCTGCACTTGCCTTGGACGCTTTTCATGGGGCCATGATAGAGGACTCTGACTTAACTCTCCTGCAGTAAAAATGTGTATACATACATAAATCAGCTTGCTGAGAAAAGCTTCTCTACGCAAAATAGAAATGAGCTTTGAAAAACTGAAAGAAAGAGATCTACATCTTCGACCATTTAAAACCTCTACGTCCTTACGAACAAAACGATCAAATCATTTTTAGAGATAGATTTAGCAATAAAAACCATATCCTTACCTATCGCTTCGTCTCATTTCCAATTAATGCCATAAATTTCGACGGTTTGTGACACAAGTTGGCGCAAGAAACATTTAAATTTACCTCATAGACTGTGCATATTAATATTTGTATTAAAACACTGATTTATCTAGTTTAGGTTCTTTAATTAGATTTCCTTTAAACTTTAAGCACCCTTTCTATGTTCGCCGTATCGGGAGATTTCACTCATATCTTTCGAGCCCCTAAAACCCGAGATCGTGATGACGCGATCAAGTTAAGAAAAAACAAAATCCATATTAAGTGTTTAATTAATCAACGTTTAAAAGATATCGCGACTTCGCGACTCGAGGCTACGAAGGTAAAGTTTCTTGGAAGAGTGAAAGCTGATTCGCGAAACCCCGACAGTGTTTAATTGATATCACGACTTCGTGACTCGGGGCTATGAAGGTAAAATTTCTTGGAAGAGCGATCACCGAGATGTGAAATCCTGACAGAACTTAACTAAGGTTTAGGGATCTTTACTCTCGATGCTAACCTGGGTAAGCTTTCGAGGTTGTTTCGCGACTTCGTGCATCGAGGCTTGGAAACTGTGTGACTTGTAACTCCCGAAGTGCGATATTCCGAGGTATATAAAAGTGAAAAATACCATTTAACGGTAAAAAGGCAATGTCTTAGGAGTACGACGACCATCGTCACTTCGCATATCAGGATTATTGAGGTTTTCAATGGGTAAAGATCACGAAGTAAAAGTCAGTTTAAAGGTCAACTTTTGATTTCAAAATTACATTTAAACCATTTGAAAAGGCGGCTCCAACATAGGCTCCAACTAGGGATACCGTTTTCCTGCAAGACGGGAAGAACAATAGACAACGTGCCTGTATTGGGTAAATGGAGTCATTGGTTTTACTTTTTTGAAACCTGCGTAAGGAAAGGGAATACAGAGGGAAGAAGAGATTTCGTCTTTTACTTCTGAAAAGCTTTGCAATACTCAAATGCATTTCAAACTCAACTGTAGTCTTTTTCATGACTTTCTCTTTCTCGTTACTGAATTGAGGTCTGCATTAAGACAATCAAAACAGTCCTAGGAAATCCAACATATCTTGTGGCTTTTGGTTTACATCAAACGAAGTTTACTACATGTTTTTAATCAGGGAGCCCTGTCTGAACTTAGGGTGTAGATCTGGTTTCGAGAAAATTGATTACCAGAGTAGAGTGAGATTCATGTATAATAGCCTTATAGATATCTCAGATATTGCTTCATTGCCAGCGAGCCTGTTCAGTACCCCGGTGAAGTTATCTGGCCCTTTTTGCTGAATTTCCTTTCACCACTTCGAAATATATTTATGCATTTAAATGCTAAGACGAGGGCAATCATTTATGAATTTCCTTTCATCGTCTCTTTGGACTAGATGGGCAATTAAATATGACTTTCCTTTCACCATCTGTCTTATAATTTACATTTTAGAACATGAAGTGGGGGCAATTAGTTTATATGAGGGATGATATCTGTGTAATATTTGCATTGGAGGTCTATCAACTTACTTTGATTACTTGGTACCAACCTTCCTTTCACTTTCAACACACCTTAGCCCGTAGGGAAAAAGGGAAAGATTACTTCCAGGTGCCTTCTTTCGAGCAAACCTCAATCCTTCGAAACTGTTAAAAACCCTAGAAGAGTCAGGATCAACCTATGCATAGCTTATGACCTTCTCTGTTTCCGATTCAACCAAACAAACCAACAGGAAGCCAAGTGGGTCCTTCCAATACAATTGACTTTAAGATATACAGTACTTGACTACATGCATTTTTAGCGTCTTGGATTTGGATGGGGATAAATCACTCAGGCATTTCAAAGTCAATAGGTAGGACACTATGTTTTTGTACCAATCAAAGGATGAAAACTTTTCTTCGATTCTGATTGCACTTGTTTGCTCATCAAGCTCATTCATATCCTCACCCTCTTCATATCCCTGTAAGTTATTTATGCCGAGGGCTCTGAAATTTGATTCAGCTAAGAGTTTAGCCAAACCTTGTCCCTTTACCAGTCTCGTCGACTTTATCTCCAGATCAAATTCTTGGATTTTAGTGAGCCACCGTCTTCTTTTGCCATCACTGTCAGACTGAACCAAAATATCTTTTACGGAGCTGGTAGGTACATACACGATTACCTTGGAATGCAAC
>SNQJ01S0020508.1:106311-134434 GCA_010110895.2 Picea sitchensis | reverse complement strand
TCCATTATATCGTACTTGAGTTCAATGTCTCTAAAACTTTTGCTGAAAAAAGCTATCGGTTGTTCGAAACCTTCTTCATTTTTCTGGAGGAGTACCGCGACAATTATATGTTCGGAGGTGAACGAGAAAATAAGAAAATCTTTTAGACAGTCAGGGCTTGCCAGTACATGTGCCTCGCTTATAACCTTCTTGATGTGTGAAAACGATTCTTTGGCCTCTATCGTCCATTTCACTTCGTTATTTTTCTTTAACATACATGTGATCAATTTCAAAATTTCAGCAAAGTTTGGGATAAACCTCCTCAAAAAATTCATCTTTCCTAAGAATGACTGAATTTCCTTTACATTTCTAGGAATATTTATTGTGTCTATAGCTTCAACCCTACTAGGATCAATTTTAATTCCGTCTCGAGACACAATATGGCCCAAGAGTTTACCTTCTTTCATCGCGAAGTGAGACTTTTTGGGGTTTAAAGACAGACCAAACCTGCGACATTTTTCAAAACTCTGCTTGAGATGTATTAAATGATCTTCGTCAGACTTAGAAAAAACGATGAGATCATTGAGATAGATAACCACAAACTTGCCTCTTTCACCGATGAAAGCAATATCCATAGCACGTTGGAAGGTGGAACACACATTCATTAAACCGAAAGGCATCTTATCATACATGAATGTACCCCAAGGGGTAGTGAGGGCTGTTTTTTCTTTATCATGTTCATTTACGACAATTTGATTGTACCCAGATAACCCGTCGATCATCGACATCCTATTTGCCCCGACTACCTTTTCTAATACGTGATCCATTTTGGGCAGAGGGTAGTTGTCTTTGAGGGATGACTTATTTAGATTTCTAAAGTCGACACACAGTCTAATCTCCCTGTTCTTTTTCTAACTGGGACTAGGTTTGCTACCTAATTGGAGTATCTCAGTGGTACGATTATTTTCGCATCTAAGAGTTTTTTAACTTCCCTTTCGACCACAGGCGGTAAGATAGGGTTGATTTGTCTAATCTTTTGTCTAAAGGGTTTGACACCAGGCTTTCGGGGTATCTTGTGTTCGATCACAGTGGATTCATAGGTTCTTAGTTCTTCATAAGACCAAGCAAAAATGCCTTTATACCATGCGAGTAAATCTTTATACTTGCTATTTACCTCAGGAAGAAGATACTTTGATATTTTTACCATCTTAGGCTCCTCTTTGGTCCCTACGTCGCAGTCTTCAACCTCTTCTGGTTGGGGTTGCAGAGTGGATTTTAAGGGCATATCATTCTGATCAAACAGTCTCTCCAGGGGGATTAGTCCCTTTGGAATTTGATTATTCTTTAAAACCAGCATGCGATGGTTAGCAATTTTTTCTCGGAAATCCTGAGGCTCCTCTCCCTCTTGCATAATCCAGGTATGATCATTTTGGTCTTCCTGGTCAATGTGGGTTTCAGAGAAATCACCTACCATTTCCATGAACTTTCTGATCTGTTCATCATACTCGAAAACCTGCCAGTGTTGTATATTGTTCAGTATGGATGGTCTGTGCCTTACCTCTATGTGGTACTTTAATTTGAAAGGGGTGGGAGGTATGAAAGTTGAAGCCGCTTTGGCTAGTGAATTGGCTTGTTGGTTTTCGGCCCGGGGGATAAAATGTACCTTTACTGATGAAAATAAATTTTCCATAAGATCCCAGGCGCAATTTCTGTAAGATCTCAAACTCGAGTGCTTGGCCTGGTAGTCCCGATTTATCTTCTTCACTGTCAACTCTGGATCTCCGTAAACTTCCATGTTCTTTATGTTCAACTTTGTGGCATCTTCCAACCCTAAGACTAAGGCTTCATACTCACCGATGTTATTGGTGTAGTCTATGTCCCACTGAATCCTGTAAGAGAAAGGGACAATGAATTCATTTTTAGGTGCCACAAAAATTACTCCTGCACCCGCTCCTTCACATGACAGGGCACCATCAATTTTTTTTTTCCAGATCCCGGTGCTATACATATTTTCGTTCATATTTCCAGATTGTTTCTCATCTATGTAAGTTTCTTCTCTGTAGCTATCTATACCATCATCAAAAGACAAAATACAATTTCCTAGATCTTGATCAACAATATAAAGAAGAAAGTTGTTAGGATTCTGAGGATCGCTCACTGTGTAGGCTAACCTCGTTTCCTTGTATAACCGAGTAAGTTGTCCACCAAAAACAAGAATTCTGGTGTAAGTAAAATCCAGTTGAAGGGACCCCCCAAGTTTAGCTCCCCACGACCTAGATAGCAGTAAGCCATACTTTGGGGGTATATCAACAATAACTACATCCATCATGACGCTTTTGACTGGGACCTGTGCAAGGGTGACTACTAAATCCTTTATCATACCCATGGACTTAATTCTTCTCGAATCGAAAGAGCAGAGATCTCCATAAGGCATGGTGATCTCGAGGCCTAGTCTATCCATAATAGTTTTGGGCATCACATTATGTGAACCTCTAGAGTCTAGCATGCAGTTATGCAACAGTCGTTCGTGCACATTTAGAGTGATATAGAAAGGAGCTACGATGTCTCCGATACCTTCAAAATGTGGACCAAAAGTGTTATTGGGCTTATCGTCTTCCAAGTTTATCACGTCAGAGTGATTTTCTAGCTCTGGAAAACCTATTTCTTTGGTCATCTGGTTCCGATATACATGATTCTTTGCTAATTCTACCAGAGAGATTGGTATTTTTATCTTATTTATCTCATTTTCGAGGTTGAACCCTCCACCACCTTTTTCTGTTTCTTTGGTTGAAACCCCAGATTACTTCTTTTCTAATTTAGTTGTTTGTACTGATTTATCACTCGTGAGTTTACCTACCGATATATGTGTTTCAGCTGTCTTGGTTTCCTTTGTTTGGATCTCAACCTCCTTTACTTTGGGATCTAGCGAGTTTGCCCCTTTCATTTTGCTATTAGGTGTATCGGTCTCTTTCCGGGCGGGCTCATATACTTCACCTCTAGAGACAATTTTCTTGGGTTGAAGAGTCAATGTAGGTTTGCTTTTAGACCTCAAGTTATACCTCGGTTGGACCTCAACCATTATAGAATCAGTTGTTTCTTGACATATAGCGAAATTGGTGTTGTTTATGTCCTCATCTTTATTTGACAGTTGTTGAGTGTTCAAGGAATTCTCGTAATATTCTTTCTTTAAGTAAGGTTTTGTACAGTCGTCACCCAAATTCGTCACATCTTCATTCAAATCTTCGAAATCTTGCAGGTCATTTCCTCCTATAAAATTTTCATTTTTTAAAAGGGTTTGAATTGTCTGCTCTTCACTTTTAATCAACCTTTGTTGATTTTGAGGATTGGGGTTTCTTCTGAATTCCCTCTTAGCGAAAGGATCGACCTTGGATTCATCTCGCTCCATTCGGGAAATCTTATTCGATAACTCCTTAATTATCCTAGCCATATCATCCATTTTGTCGTCTGTGGATCTATTTGACCTTGAGGGTCCTTCTTGTTCCCTAAAACATTTGTTTTCTCGGTTCCCCATTTCTACCTTGGTTTTCAATTTGCCAGAAGCCATCATATTAGATTCAATTTCTACGGCATCATCTTGCATTCGGGTTAGGGTGCCCCCCCTCCTTTCTCTCAAAATAAGTGCGAAATTGGGTTCGAAGGCCCCCACAAAGGTTACCTTGGTTGCAGGTTGGGATGGTTTAACTTCAACTGAGATCTTATTATATAATTTGTTAAATATTTGATTGAATTGCATAACGGTTTCCAAATTCTTCTTCTTTAAGGAGCCGAACTCGGTTAAATAATATAAGTGATCTTTCCTTTCGCCCCATTGTCTAAGGAAGGAGTCTTCTAGGGCATCGTAGGATAATATCGATCCTGCGGGTAGGCTTCGAAACCAGGTTCGTACCTGTCCTTCGAAAGTTTGAACAAACAACCTCGAATACACATCTTTGTGTTCGAGGCCTAGGATATCGACGAACTGATCAAAGAAGTTTATATGTTCGGATATCGACGAACTAATCAGATATATATATGCGAAATGAAATTGAATATGAAATCATAGAAGAAACAAACTCATAACACAGTCTTGACGGAATCAAGAATCTTCGGATCTGCTTTGTATTAATTCTAAAAAAGGAGATAGTCTCTATTACAATCGACCAAAAAGATCCAGCCTATTTTCTTTCTTCTAATTACATATTTATACAACTTCTGCATGCTAGGATCTCAATCGTCACAACAGTTTTTTGGTTACAAAAAAGGAAATTCGTGTGTTCTAATTCTTTGCTTTTGTCTTCTTTCGCGCAAATGGATCACCTTCTTTCCTTTAAACTTTGGGTTCTAAAAATAGAACAAGCAGACACATGCCATTATTTGGTACCCGAAGACTGCCCCTTCGCCTGCTGTGTGCAAGTGATGCACTTCTCCACCAATTGGGCTATCACCTTGGAAGTTTCTGCTTGATTATTTGCCTCAAAAGTGTAACAATCCTTCTTTAATTGTGGCAACTTTATTTCTACTTGTCGGTCTTCGGCACTAATAGAACATAAAAGTACACTTGGTTTGATTAGCCATCTGTCTACTTGAACTATATCTGTCTGGGTTGTCTGTGATATTTCAGCCAACTCTCTTTCTTCATTTTCCTTGATATTTAGCAAGTGTTTAGCTATATTGATCTGACCCAGCGTCTCAGTACTTCTTTCACTATCGAGACCCAATGAACTCCCATATATGAAGCCGAAAGTTTCGTCACAAGATTTTCTTACCTCTTTAGCTTGTTGTCTACATTCTGATATGTTACACTGCCATTCCTTCAACAAGATGTTACCGTGGGTCTGATCTGGGATGGAAAACCAGAAACTACTGCCCATTTCCCTTTTTGTCATGGCTATAACAGCCTCTTGGAAAGCGACTTGAGCCGCCCCAGCTTCTTTTTCTCTGAAAGAGATGTTTTGTAGTACTTGATCAATGAGTTGACAGTTGTTTTGAATAGTTTCCACCTTAGCAAGTAAATCTTGTTGAGCTGCCGATACTCTTTTTCGGATTTCTTTGTCTTGGGATTGAAATATCCCGATATCTATCACCTGGATTTCGGCGAGATTCAATTTAGCCTGTAGCTGCTCTATCAATTCTTCTTGCTGGCTTATTTGTGATTGGCTGGTCTGGGCCACCTGCTGTGTTTGTTCGAGATCGGTTTTGAGCCGCTCGATTTCCTTTTGATCAACTGCTCTAGGTTGCTCTATACCTGAATTTTCCCGATCTCTGGCAGCTGCTTCTGCTGTAGCCAGTTTAGCCTCCAAGGTTTTGATTAAGCGGTTTTTTCGCTTCAAATGACCTTTTAGGGACTCGACAGAATATTGGTTGGCCGTAGCAAAAGCCCCCAATTTCCCTGCTATCTTAGTTGCAAATTCTTGTTTCTTCATGTCTTTTCCATCAGCTAAGATTTTAAATTTCTTGGCTACCTTTCCTGCTTCTTGATAAAGCTCTTGCTTTACAATGTCCTTTCTCTTCTTATCGAAGAAAAATTCGTTTGGAGGCAACTCTTCCACAGTTATGGGCGATAGTTCTTCTCCGAAAATCCATCCAACATCTGGGAATCCCTTTGTGGATTGTAGGGGAGTAACAGAAACGATGAGACTGCCGATCTGTTTGGATGATTTCCCCGGAGTAACAACCGAGGTTGGCTTTCTTGTAGTGTTGGGGGTATCGACTTCCTGTTTCGGGGCCCCAATTTGTTTCTTCTTTTCTTGGTGTTCTTCTTGGTTAGGTGCATAATATTTGGAGCCCTTGGCTTCCGTTTGCTGTACATTTGGTGTCATTAGGTTCTTACCCCGTAAGACTAGGGGAAGGCAGCTCCGTCGATGTTCCTGGAATTTGAAAAAATCGTCCATCTCTTCGGGCGACAGGGCTTGTATCCGACTCAAGACCTCTGCATAGGATCTCGCACCTAATAAATTATCATCATGAGGTGAATTCTCGTCTTCATATCTTTTAAGGCCACAAATAGCCATGTGATTACTCACGACCCTTTGTGGTTCGTGTTTCTTGAACTCAATGTTGATGAATTTAATATCTTCCAAGGCCGCTGTCTCAGTCTTTGCATGTCCGAAATCTAATAAAGAATAAGTATTCAAATGAATGGGGAAAGGTGACCATACCTTTTTCGAAAATCCTTTAAGATCTTTGCTTATGCCACCAATCACGGTTTGCCTAGCGATTTCGTCACCAACCAGCCTATCTGGTATAAATAATGGTAGGGCATATAGAGGAACAGAGGCTGCGAAAACCCTGATATAGGAAAATACTTCCTCTACATACCAGTCGACCACGTTGCTCAAGTTTTCTACGATGCTATCTGAAATCCTGGGCGATGGATTACCAAAGATGATGACATGCATTGACACCATTACATAATTGAAAATATCGTATATGAAGTCTGCGGCCTTATCCTCCCAAAGTTTTGAATGGTAGACATGGATAGGCTTAGCATCAGATGGAGTCCAACTCTAGCTCATTAGGGGAAAATGTGTCATGAAACAAACGACGTCCATAATGTATGCAGAGATAAAAAATGAAGCGGCCTTCCCACTTGCCCTCTGCGTCCGATATTCTGTAATCCGACTAGTTAGACTGTCTGACAACAATTTGGCCCAGTCGAAAGAACAACCTTCAACGACTGTATGAATCAGAGGCACCCAAGGGAGAAAGAAATGTGTGGTGTCCTCCCTCCCATACAATCTACAGGTCATTATTGCTATGTATTTGAATTGCGGTTCCAAAGAAGAGATTGAATAAACTCCATTACCGTCTGTCCTGAACTTTGCGGGGTGCAAGACCCAATCCTTGATCAGATCAGACAAGTTTCTGCCGTATTGCTCGCATTCCTTCCGCTTAAAACTTTCCAGAAACTTGGCATCGTGTGAGAAGTTTGGTGTGGGTGACAATTGGTACATCGCCTGCAAATGTTCTGGTCTAAAGGTCCCAACGACCATCTTCTGCTCGCTGATAATAGTTCTGGTTGGTATATCCACGTGATCTAGTGCCCATCAGATCATATCATAGTAGGAAAGGAGTCGTTGGCTAGCTGCTACCTTATGCATCTCTGCTTGAACAACGATCTTGTATTTGGTGTCCAAGTTGTCTTTCTCATTATCATTGGAATCGTTTAAACAGTTCACTAATTCGGACTACAGAACCTCAGAGACGTATGACCAGGTTCTGATAGAATCAATACTTCGGGGTGAAGTATTAGAAACATTATCTGAGCCTTGCCCTGAACTCTCAACAGTTGCCTTGGATGCTTTTCGTGGGGCCATGATAGAGGACTCTGACTTAGCTCTCTTGTAGTAAAAATGTGTATACATAATGAAATCATCTTGCCAAGAAAATCTTCTTTATGCAAAATAGAAATGAGCTTTGAAAAACTGAAAGAAAGAGATATATATGTTCGATCATTTAAAACCTCGACGTCCTTACGAACATAACGGTCAAATAATTTTTAGAGACAGATTTAGCAATAAAAACCATATCCTTACCTATCGCTTCGTCTCATTTCCAATTAATGCCATAAATTTCGACGGTTCGTGACACAAGTTGGCGCAAGAAACATTTAAATTTACCTCGTAGACTATGCATATTAATATTTGTATTAAAAGACTGATTTGTTCGGTTTAGATTCTTTAATTAGATTTTCTTTAAACTTTAAGCACCTTTTCGACGTTCACCTTATCGGGAGATTTCACTCATATCTTTCGAGCCCCTAAAACCCGAGATCGCGATGACGCAATCAAGTTAAGCAAAAACGTAATCCAGATTAAGTGTTTAATTAATCAATATTTAAAAGATATCTCGACTTCGTGACTCGGGCCTATGAAGGTAAAGTTTCTTGGAAGAGTGAAAACCGAGTCGCGAAACCCCGATAATATTTAATTAATATCGCAACTTCGTGACCTGGGGCTATGAATGTAAAGTTTCTTGGAAGAGCGATCACCTAGATGTGAAATCCCGACAGAACTTAACTAAGGTTTAAGGAACTTTACTCTCGACGCTAACCTGGGTAAGCTTTCGAGGTTGTTTTGCGATTTCGCACATCGGGGCTTGGAAACCGTGTGACTTGTAACTCCCGAAGTGCGATATTTCGAGGTATATAAAAGTGAAAAATATCGTTTAACGGTGAAAAGGCAATGGCTTAGGAGTACGATGGCCATCGTCACTTCGCATATCAGGATTACTGAGGTTTTCAGTGGGTAAAGATCACAAAGAAAAAGTCAGTTTAAAGGTCAACTTTTGATTTCAGAATTACATTTAAACCATTTGAAAAGGCGACTCCAACATAGGCTCCAGCTAGGGATCCCGTTTTCCTACAAGACGGGAAGAACAATAGACCACATGCATGTATTGGGTAAATGGAGTCATTGGTTTTACTTTTGCGAAACCTGCTTAAGGAAAGGGAATACAGAGGGAAGAAGAGATTTCGTCTTTTACTTCTGAAAAGCTTTTCAATACTCAAATGTGTTTCAAACTCAGCTGTAGTCTCTTTCATGACTTTCTCTTTCTCGTTACTGAATTTAGGTCTGCATTAAGACAATCAAAACAATCCTAGGAAATCCAACAGATCTTGTGGCTTTTGGTTTGCATCAAATGAAGTTTACTACATGTTTTTAATCAGGGAGCCCTGTCTGAACTTAGGATGTAGATCCGCTTTTGAGAAAATTGATTACCAGAGTAGAGTGAGATTCATGTCACCATCTGTCTTATAATTTACTTTTTAGAACATGAAGTGGGGGCAATTAGTTTATAAGAGGGATGATATCTGTGTAATATTTGCATTGGAGGTCTGTCAACTTACTTTGATTACTTGGTACCAACCTTCCGTTCACTTTCAACACACCTTAGCCCGCAGGGAAAAAGGGAAAGATTACTTCCAGGGGCCTTCTTTCGAGCAAACCTCAATCCTTTGAAACTGTTAAAAAACCTAGAAGAGTCAGGATCGACCTATGCATAGCTTTGTTTAGTAAGAGACTGAGGAGTCGTGAAGACTGGCTTACTTTCTAAAATCTGCTCTACATCTTCCAAAGATAAAATGTAATCTCTTCTCCCTATGTATAGAACCCGGAAATAAGCTTGTTTTTTTAAGAAGGTATGTCTGCGGAAAGAAAAAAGATGACAGAGAGAGATCTGGGATTCAAAACACAAGGATTATAGACTAAAACCGAGCTTTGGGACCTTTTTCTGGAGATGCTTTATTTTCTCTGCTTACTTTAATTACCTCCTATCTTTGTCTAGGTGAAACTTTTAGGGCCCAAAGTAAGGAGTCATTCTTTTAATCACCAGTTAAGCGAAAAAATTGTATTTATGAGATTATTACAACGCTTTAGAGACCTTTTTTAAAAGAAAAGAAAAGTTCTCAGGATTTCGTACCTTTGCCTTACCATTTCGTTTTCTTTTAAAATAACGAATTTTTTTTTCTATCACCTGTTTTCGGCGAATTTGGTCTCCAATATATGACTTTATGTTTGCTCTTTTTGCTCATGTGGACTGCAGCTGGAATCCTGTAAACACGAAGAGTGCTTTTTAAAAGAGCTGAATGTATTGAAAATTTCATATCTTTATTTCTATAAAAATCACTAACCTAATTAATTAGAGGTGAAACTAAACTTACCAAAGAGAAATTATGAAATAGATAGAAAACACAAACCGGTATATACAATGGAAATTTTTTGGGAACCAATTATTGCATAAAGTGTTTTAAATAACGCCCGTTGACAGGGGCGTTGAAGATTTTACCGTCCAGATTTTCTAATAGAAATGAATTTTTTCCTTCGGGAGCTGCAACTTTGAACGTCCATACCATATATGATCGAATTTACTGTGTTTCACTGAATCTTCCTTTCTAGCATCCCATTTCAAGACCAAATCGCCAGGGAGAAACTCTCTGTCTTTTGTCTTACGGTCGAATAACGTTTTCATGTCGTCTTGGTATTTTTGCAACCTTTCGTCTAGTTCGACCCTGTGCTATTGTACTTCGATCAACTGATTTATCCTTCTTGTAACATGATTTGGTTCTTCTTTCTCATCTTGCCACAATTTCATTATGAGAAGTGTCGAGTTTATGGGTAATACCACATCGGTCCCGTACACCATCTAGAAAGGAGAAGTTCCGATAGATTTCTTCGTGCCTATCCGATTTGACCATAAAACATATTTCAGATGCACATGACAAGCTTTTTTGTTCTCGTTCAACACTTTCTTAATTATATTGATCAAAAATTTGTTTGAAGACTCAGCTAGTCCATTTCCTTGGGGGTAATATGTCGTGGAATGGGCAAGCACGATATTTTATTTTTGGCAAAAACTGATCATAGCCATAGATTTAAAAGCCTGGGCGTTGTTGGTAACTATCTTTCGGGGGCAACCGAATCTAGATAAAATGTTCTCTTCTAGGAGATCTATTACTACCGAATTAGTTGCCCTTTTGGTTGGAATAGCCTCCACCCATTTAGTGAAGTAATCTGTGGCAGTCAGGATCCATTTGTGTTGAGCGCTAGAGTGGGGGTTAATTTCGCCTATAAAATCTAGTCCCCATTGCTGAAAAGGAGCCTCTGTTTTGACTGGGACTAATGGTAGCGCTGGGAGTTTGTGCTTGCCTGCGAACAATTGGCAAGGGTTGCAAGTTCTAACTTTGGCATTGACATCTGAGAAAAATTTTCGCCAATAATACCCTGCCCTCAGGATTTTATAAGTTGTCGCCCTCCAAGCGTGATGTCCCCCACACACTCCTTCGTGAAATTCGCTTACGCCCTTCTCTGTTTATGATTCAACCAAACAAACCAATAGGAAGCCAAGTGGGTCCTTCCAATACAATTGACTTTCATATATATAGTACTTGATCGCATGCAGTTTTAGCATCTTTGCTTTGGATGGGGATAAATCACTCGGGCATTTCAAAGTCAGTAGGTAGGACACTATGTTTTTGTACCATCAGAGGATGCAAGCTTTTCTTCGATTCTGATTGCACTTGTTTTCTCATCAAGCTCCTTCATATCCTCACCCTCTTCATATCCCTGTAAGCTATTTATGCCGAGGGCTCTGAAATTTGATTCAGCTAAGAGTTTAGCCAAACCTTGTCCCTTTACCAGTCTCGTCACCTTTATCTCCAGATCAAATTCTTGTATTTTAGCGAGCCATCGTCCTCTTTTTCCATCACTGTCAGACTGAACCAAAATATCTTTTACGGAGCTGGTAGGTACGTACACGATTAACTTGGAATGCAACACATAAGTTCTGAAAGCCTTTAATGCCTTCACCATAGAGTACGCTTGTTTTTCCATTATATCGTACTTGATTTTAGCGTCTCTAAGACTTTTGCTGAAAAAAGCTATCAGTTGTTCGAAACCTTCTTCATTTTCCTGGAGGAGTACCACAATAATTGTATGTTCGGAGGCGAACAAGAAAATATTTTAGACAGTCAAGGCTTTCCAGTACAGGTGCCTCGTTTATAACCTTCTTGATGTGTGCAAATGATTCTTTGGCCTCTGTCGTCCATTTCACTTCGCTGTTTTTCTTTAACATACCTGTGATCGATTTCACAATTTCAGCAAAGTTTGGGATAAACCTCCTCAAAAAATTTATCTCTCCTAAGAATGACTGAATTTCCTTTACATTTCTAGGAATATTTATTGTGTCTATAGCTTCAACCCTGCTAGGTTCAATTTTAATCCTGTCTCGAGACACAATATGGGCCAGGAGTTTACCTTCTTGTATGGTGAAGTGAGACTTTTTGGGGTTTAAAGACAGACCAAACCTGCGACATTTTTCAAAAGTCTGCTTGAGATGTATTAAATGATCTTCGTTAGACTTAAAAAAAATGGTGAGATCATCGAGATAGATAACCACAAACTTGTCTCTTTCGCCGATGAAAGCGATATCCATAGCATGTTGGAAGGTGGCACCTGCATTCATTAAACTGAAAGGCATCGTATCATACATGAATGTACCCCAAGGGGTAGTGAAGGCTATTTTTTCTTTATCATGTTCATTTACGGCAGTTTGATTGTACCAAGAGAACTCGTCGATCATCGACATCCTATTTGCCCCGACTACCTTTTCTAGTACGTGATCCATTTTGGACAGAGGGTAGTTGTCTTTTAGGGATGACTTATTTAGATTTCTAAAGTCGACACACAGTCTAATCTCCCCATTCTTCTTTCTAACTGGGACCAGGTTTGCTACCCAATCGGAGTATCTCAGTGGTACTATTATTTTCACGTCTAAGAGTTTTTTAACTTCCCTTTCGACCACAGGCAGTAAGATAGGGTTGATTTGTCTAATTTTTTGTCTAAAGGGTTTGACACCAGGCTTTAGGGGTATCTCGTGTTCGATCACAGTGGTGTCGTAGGTTCTTAGTTCTTCGTAAGACCAAGCAAAAACATCTTTATGTCATGCGAGTAAATCTTTATACTTGCTCTTTACCTTAGGAGGAAGATACTTTGATATTTTTACCATCTTAGGCTCCTCTTTGGTCCCTACGTCACAGTCTTCAACCTCTTCTGGTTGGGGTTGCATAGTGGAATTTAAGGGCATATCCTTCTGATCAAACAGTCTCTCCAGGGGGATTAGTCCCTTTGGAATCCGATTATTCTTTAAAACCAACATGCGATGGTTAGCAATTTTTTCTCAGAACTCCTGAGGCTCCTCTCCCTCTTGCATAATCCAGGTATGATCATTTTGGTCTCCCTGGTCAATGTGGGTTTCGGAGAAATCGCCTACCATTTCCAGGAACTTTATGATATGTTCCTCATCCTCGAAAACCTGCCAGTGTTGTATATTGTTCAGTATGGATGGTCTGTGCCTTACCTCTATGTGGTACTTTAATTTGAAAGCGGTGGGATGTACGGAAGTTGAAGCCGCTTTGGCCAGTGAATCGAATTGCTGGTTTTCGGCCCGGGGGATAAAATGTACCTTTATTGATGAAAATAATTTTTCCATAAGATCCCAGGTGCAATTTCTGTAAGATCTCAAACTCGGGTGCTTGGCCCGGTAGTCCCAATTTATCTTCTTCACTGTCAACTTTGCATCTTCGTAAACTTCCAGGTTCTTTATGTTCAACTTCCTGGCAGCTTCCAACCCTAAGACTAAGGCTTCATACTCATAGATGTTATTCGTGTAGTCTATGTCCCACTGAAGCCTGTAAGAGAAAGGGACAATGAATTCATTTTTAGGTGCCACAAAAAGTACTCCTGGACCCGCTCCTTCACGTGACAGGGCACCATCAATTTTTTTTTTCCAGATATCGGTGCTATACATATTTTCGTTCATATTTCCGGATTCTTTCTCATCTATGTAAGTTTCTTTTGTGCAACTATCTATACCATCATCAAAAGACAAAATACAATTTCCTAGATCTTAATCAACAATATAAACAAGAAAGTTGTTAGGATTCTGAGGATCGCTCACTGTGTAGGCTAACCTCGTTTCCCTGTATAACCGAGTAAGTTGTCCACCAAACACAAGAATTGTGGCATAAGTCATATCCAGTTGAAGGGAGCCCCCAAGTTTGGCTCACGACGACCTAGATAGCAGTAAGCCATACTTTGGGGGTATATCAACAATAACTACATCCATCAGGACGCTTTTGAATGGGACCTGTGCAAGGGTGACTACTAAATCCTTTATCATACCCATGCACTTAACTCTTCTCGAATCGAAAGAGTAGAGATATCCATAATTCCTGGTGATCTGGAGGCCTAGTCTATCCATAATAGTTTTGGGCATCACATTATGTGAACCTCCAGAGTCTAGCATGCAGTTATGCAGCAGTCGATCGTGCACATTCAGAGTGATATAGAAAATAGCTACAGTGTCTCTGGCACCTTCGAAATGTGGACCAAAAGTGATATTGGGCTTATCGTCTTTCAAGTTTATCACGTCAGAGTGATTTTAAAGCTCTGGAAAATCTATTGCTTTGGTCATCTGCTTCCGATATACATGATTCTTTGCTAATTCTACCAGAGGGATTGGTATTTTTATCTTATTTATCTCATTTTCGAGGCTGAAACCTCCACCACCTTTGTCTGTTTCTTTGGTTGAAACCCCAGATTCCTTCTTTTCTAATTTAGTTGTATGTGATGATTTATCACCCGTGAGTTTACCTACCAGTATATGTGTTTCAGTTTACTTTGGGATCTAGCGAGTTTGCCCCTTTCATTTTGCTATTAGGTGTATCGTTCTCTTTCGGGGCGGGCTCGTATACTTCACCTGTAGGGAGAATTTTCTTGGGTTGAATATTCGACGAAGGTTTGCTTTTAGACCTCAAGTTATACCTCGGTTGGACCTCAACCATTATAGAATCAGTTGTTTCTTGACATATAGCGAAATCGGTGTTGTTTATGTCCTCATCTTTATTTGACAGTTGTTGAGTGTTCAAGGACTTCTCGTAATCTTCTTTCGTTAAGTAAGGCTGTGTATAGTCATCACCCAAATTCGTCACATCTTCATCCAAATCTTCAAAATCTTGCAGGTTATTTCCTCCTATAAAATTTTCATTTTTTAAAGGGGTTTGAATTTTCTGCTCTTCATTTTTAATCTGCCTTTGTTGATTTTGAGGATTGGGGTTTCTTCTGAATTCCCTCTTAGCGAAAGGATCGGCCTTGGATTGATCTAGCTCCATTCGAGAAATCTTATTCGATAACTCCTTAATTATCCTAGCCATATCATCCATTTTTTCGTCTGTGGATCTATTTGACCCTGAGGGTCTTGCTTGTTCTGTAAAATGTTTGTTTTCTCGGTTCCCCATTTCTACCTTGGTTTTTAATTTGCCAGAAGCCATCATATTAGATTCAATTTCTATGACATCATCTTGCATTCAGGTTAGGGTGGCCCCCCTCCTTTCTCTCAAAAGAAGTGCGAAATCGGGTTCAAAGGCCCCCACAAAGGTTTCCTTGGCTGCAGGTTGGGATGGTTTAACTTCAACCGAGATCTTATTATATAATTTGTTAATTCTTTGAATGAATTCCATAACGGTTTCCAATTTCTTCTTCTTTAAGGAGCCGAACTCAGTCAAATAATATAAGTGATCTTTCCTTTCGCCCCATTGTCTAAGGAAGGAGTCTTCTAGGGCATCGTAGGATAATATCGATCCTGAGGGTAGGCTTCGAAACCAGGTTCGTACCTGTCCTTTGAAAGTTTGAACAAACAACCTCGAATACACGTCTTCGTGCTTGAGACCTAGGATATCGATGAACTGATCAAAGAAGTTTATATGTTCAGTTGCGGTCAAGTTCCCTTCCTCTATAAATTTAGGTAAGTTTTTTATGTAATTTTCCGGAAGGCCGTGGAGAGGGACGGGTAGGACCAAAGGTGCATATCTCACAGCTACTTTAGCGAAAAATCTGGTAGGCGGGGGAGGCCCTTGGTCCCCCGCTCCTCCTCCTGGAGCCATTCCACCACCTCCTCCGGTGGCCGCCATCGGTACTACCGAATAGGGAAAAGGTGTGTTATATAGAGGGTTCTGGAAAACCAAAAGATAATTTCTAGCTTCTTCGAGAGAGGAGAAAAGCGAAGACGGGTGAAAAGGGATGCGAGGACTTGGCTCCTCGGATTTGCAAGAGATAAAATCAGGGGAACCCGCGGGTGTGGAATCTGAGTATATAGTGTACTCTTCGAGACTTGGTGGGGTCGTGAAATCTAACTGAAGAGTCGGTGGAATATCGACTGCTAATAAATTCACTGCGGGGTTTTTACCTTTGTGTACGACAAAGGTTTTCAGATGGATTTCACTTTTAATCTCAAGGAGAGTTAAAGTTGGGTTGATGGTTTCAGGGAGGGGATTGTGTGAAGTTGAAGGTTCTAAAGAACTCTTGGTATTGGATTCTGAGTACTTAAGCTAGTAGACCGCAGTAGTTGGCTTAAGGGAACCTTTAGCTTTCAGTATTGTTTTCGGAATCGGAAACGAGCGTGGTTTGTTTACCCTCTAGGTTTTGTCTGGTATTCCTTCGTCCGGATGCCAACTTATTTAAACATGGAGTCACCAAGTGAAATATAATAAAAGCCTTTAGAAGGTGCTCACTCTTTGTTCACTATCAAAGGGTGAAACTTGCAAAATTGTCATTCTTCCCAGGGAAAAGGTTTCGTAACTTCGTTCCCCGGCAACGGCACCAGAAAGATGTTGTTCCAGAGTCTGTACTTAAGGCTTAGAAAGTATAGTTTCTAGGCATTCGAAAGTGAGTAAAGGATAAAAAAGGTAGAAGAGTCAACCTTCGAGAAAGGAATCTAAGGCTGATTTCCAAGTTGTCCCTGTCTCGCTTCCAACTGTTCTTGGATGTTTATATCCTGTTTAATCGCGGACCATGAATGTTTGAGTTCTACTCGGGTGGTCGTTGTTTTTTGTATAGTATCGAAAAAGTTTAAAGCGATATGGGTTTGGTCTGATAAGTTGGGTTCAATATTAGGCTGTCTTACAACGGGGATAGTGATAGAGGAACAAAAAAATTTAAAAGAGAGTTCAAAGTTTTTATGGTGTATCAATTTGATCGTATAAAAGAGAATTTCGAATCCGATAATAAAGATAAAATGCAAACCAAAGGCCTTTTTTTGTAACTGAGTTATATTTTAAATAAATGGTGTGTGAAATGTGAGGAAAACATTAAGTTGTCTATAACGCGAGGCTCCTATCAAGGGAGAATCTCACCCTGTAAACAAAAGAAGAAAATAAGATAAGAAGATATCTGACGAAGCATAAATATGAAAATCTAAAGGGTTCACAGGTCTTGTACCTGGTAATAGCTGATACAGAGGAAAAACTGTAAACGATATAGACGACTAAAAATTGATCACCACAGTAGAGGTTTTACTAATTTGCAGTAAAAACATTCATCAGATATATATATGCGAAATGAAATTGAATATGAAATCATAGAGGAAACAAATTCATAACACAGTCTTGACGGAATCAGGAATCTTCGGATCTGCTTTGTATTAATTCTCAAAAAGGAGATAGTCTTTATTACAATCGACCAAAAAGGTCCAGCCTATTTTCTTTCTTCTAATTACATATTTATACAACTTATGCATGCTAGGTTCTCAATCGTCACAACAGTTTTTTGGTTACAAAAAAGGAAATTCATGCGTTCTAATTCTTTGCTTTTGTCTTCTTTCGGGCAGATGGATCACCTTCTTTTCTTTAAATCTCGGGTTCTAAAAATAGAACAAGCAGACACATGTCATTATTTGGTACCCAAAGACTGCCCCTTCGCCTGTTGTGTGCAAGTGATGCACTTCTCCACCAACTAGGCTATCACCCTGGAAGGTTCTGCTTGATTATTTGCCTCAAAAGTGTAACAATCCTTCACTAATTGTGGCAACTTTCTTTCTACCTGTTAGTCTTCGAAGCTAATAGAACATAAAAGTACACTTTGTTTGATTAGCCATCTGTCTACTTGAACTATATCTGTCTGGATTGTCTGTGATATTTCATCCAACTCTCTTTCCTCATTTTCCTTGATATTTAGCAAGTGTTTAGCTATATTGATCCGACCCAACGTCTCAGTACTGCTTAAACTATCATGACCCAACATCTGAGTACTGCTTTCACTATCAAGACCCAACGAACTCCCATCTACGAAGCCAGAAGTTTCTTCACAAGATTTTCTTACCTCTTTAACTTGTTGTCTGGCTTCTGATATGTTACGCTCCCATTCCTTCAACAAGATGTTACCTCGGGTCTGCTATGGGATGGAAAACCTGAAACTACTGCCTATTTCCCTTTTTGTCTTGGCTATAATAGCCTCTTGGAAAGCGACCCGAGTCACCCCAACTTATTTTTCTCTAAAAGAGATGTTTTCTAGTACTTGATCAATGAGTTGACAATTGTTTTGAATAGTTTCCACCTTAGCAAGTAAATCTTGTTGAGCTGTCGATACTATTTTTCGGATTTCTTTGGCTTGGGATTGAAATATCCCGATATCTATCACCTAGCTTTCGACGAGATTCAATTTAGCATGTAGCTGCTCTATCAATTCTTCTTGTTGGCTTATATGTGATTGGCTGGTCTGGGCCACCTGCTGTGTTTGTTCGAGATCGATTTTGATCCACTCGATTTCCTTTTGATCAACTACTCTAGCTTGCTCTATACTTGAATTCACCCGATCTCTGGCAGCTGCCTCTGCTGTAGCCAGTTTAGCCTCCAAGGTTTTGATTAAGCAGTTTTTTTGCTTCAACTGATATTTTAGGGACTCGACAGAATATTGGTTGGCCATAGAAAAAGCCCCCAATGTCCCTGCTATTTGAGTTGCAAATTCTTGTTTCTTCATGTCTTTTCCATCAGTTAAGATTTTAAATTTCTTGGCTACCTTTCTTGCTTCTTGATAAAGATTTTGCTTTACAATGGCCTTTCTCTTCTTATCGAAGAAAAATTCGTTTGGAGGCAACTCTTCCACAATTATGGGCGATAGTTCTTCTCCGAAAATCGATCCAACGTCTGGGACTCCCTTTGTGGATTGTAGGGGAGTAACATAAATGATGGGACTACCGATCTGTTTGGATGATTTCTCTGGAGTAATAACCGAGGTCGGCTTGCTTGTAGGGTTGGGGGTCTCGGTTTCCTGTTTCGCGGCCCCAGTTTGCTTCTTCTTTTCCTGGTGTTCTTCTTGGTCAGGTGTAGAATCTTTGGAGCCCTTGGATTCCGTTTGCTGTACATCTGGGGTCATCGAGTTCTTACCCCGTAAGACTGGGGGAAGGCAGCTCCACTGGTGTTCCTGGAATTTGAAAAAATTTGCCATCTCTTCGGGCGACAGGGCTTGTATCCGAATCAAGACCTCTGCATAGGATCTCGCACCTCGGAAAATATCATCATGAGGTGAATTCTTGTGTTCATATCTTTTAAGGCCACAACTAGCCATGTGATTACTCACGACCCTGTGTGGGTCGTGTTTCTTGAACTCAATGTGGATGAATTTAATATCTTCCAAGGCCGCTGCCTCGGCCTTTGCGTGTCCAAAATCTAATAAAGAATAGGTATTCAAATGAATGGGGAGAGGTCGCCATACCTTTTTCGAAAATATTTTAAGCTCTTTGCTTATGCCACCAATCATGGTTTGCCTAGCAATTTCGCGACAAGCCAACCTATCTGGTATAAATAATGGTAGGGCATATGGAGGAACAGAGGCACCGAAAACCCTGATATAGGGAAATTCAGCCTCTACGTACCAGTCGACCATGTTGCTCAAGTTTGTTACGATGCTATTTGAAATCCTGGGCGGTGGATTACCGAAGATGATGACATGCATCGTCACCATTACCCAATTGAAAATCTCGTATATGAAGTCTGCAACCTTATCCTCCCAAAGTTTTGAATGGTTGACATGGATAGGCTTAGCATCAGATGGAGTCCAACTCCAGCTCATTAGGGGAAAAGGTGTCATGAAACAAATGACATCCATAATGTATGCGGACATAAAAAATGAAGCGGCCTTCCCACTTTCCCTCTGCGTCCGATATTCTATAATCCGACTGGTTAGACTATCTGACAACAGTTTGGCCCAGTTGAAAGAACATCCTTCAATGACTGTATGAATCAGAGGCACCCAAGGGAGAAAGAAATTTTTGGTGTCTTCCCTCCCATACAATCTACAGGTCATCATTGCTATGTATTTGAATTGCGGTTCCAAAGAAGAGATTGAATAAACTCCATAACCATCCACCTTGAACTTTGCGGGGTGAAAGACCCAATCCTTGATCAGATCAGACAATTTTCTGCCGTATTGCTTGCATTCCTTCCACTTAAAACTTTCCAGAAACTCGACATCGTGTGAGAAGTTTGGTGTGGGTGACAATTGGTACATCGCCTGCAAATGTTCTGGTCTAAAGGTTTCAACGGCCATCTTCTGCTCGTTGATAATAGTTCTGGTTGGTATATCCACGTGATCTAGCACCCATCAGATCATATCATAGTAGGGAAGGAGTCGTGGCCTAGATGCTACCTTATGCATCTCTGCTTGAACAACGATCTTGTATTTTGTGGCCAAGTCGTTTTTCTCATTATCACTGGAATCGTCTGAACAATTCACTCATTCGGACTGCAGAACCTCGGAGACGTATGACCATATTCTGACATAATCAATACTTCGGGGTGAAGTATCAAAAACATTATCTGAGCCTTGCCCTGAAATCTCAGCACTTTCCTTGGACACTTTTCGTGGGGCCATGATAGAGGACTCTGACTTAGCTCTCTTGTAGTAAAAATGTGTATAAATACAGAAATCAGCTTGCTGAGAAAAGCTTCTATGCGCAAAATAGAAATGAGCTTTGAAAAACTGAAAGAAAGAGTCGATCTATATCTTCGACCATTTAAAACCTCGACATCCTTACGAACAGAACAATCAAATCATTTTTAGAGACAAATTTAGCAATAAAAACCATATCCTTACCTATCGCTTTGTCTCATTTCCAATTAATGCCATAAATTTCGACGGTTTGTGACACAAGTTGGCGCAAGAAACATTTAAATTTACCTCGTAGACTGTGCATATTAATATTTGTATTAAAACACTGATTTATCTAGTTTAGGTTCTTTAATTAGATTTTCTTTAAACTTTAAGCACCTTTTCAGCGTTCACCGTATCGTGAGATTTCACTCATATCTTTCGAGCCCCTAAAACCCGAGATCGCGATGACGCGATCAAGTTAAGAAAACACGTAATCCAGATTAAGTGTTTAATTAATCAGTGTTTAAAAGATATTGCGACTTCGCGACTCAGGGCTACGAAGGTAAAGTTTCTTGGAAGAGTGAAAGCCGAGTCGCGAAACCCCGACAGTGTTTAATTGATATCGTGACTTCGTGACTCGGGGATACGAAGGTAAAGTTTCTTGGAAGAGCGATCACTGAGATGCGAAATCTCGACAGAACTTAATTAAGGTTTAAGGAACTTTACTCTCGACGCTAACCTGGGTAAGCTTTCGAGGTTGTTTCGCGACTTCGCGCATCGGGGTTTGGAAACCGTGTGACTTGTAACTCCCGAAGTGCGATATTTCGAGGTATATAAAAGTGAAAAATATCGTTTAACGGTAAAAAGACAATGGGTTAAGAGTACGACGACCGTTGTCACTTCTCATATCAGGATTACTGAGGTTTTCAGTGGGTAAAGATCACGAAGTAAAAGTCAGTTTAAAGGTCAACTTTTGATTTCAAAATTGCATTTAAACCATTTGAAAAGGTGGCTCCAACAACTTGTGTGCCCTCAACAAACTCTCCTTTAAAGACAAATTTCCCATTCCTGTCATTGATGACCTATTAGATGAATTCAGTGGTGTCCAATTCTTTACTAAACTTGATCTTTGTTCTAGCTATTACCAGATACGTATGAACGAGGCAAAGATTCTTTAGACTGCATTTCGAACTCATGAGGGCCACTATGATTTTTTGGTCATTCCCTTTGGCTTGTGTAATGCTCCCTCCACTTTCCAAAGCTTCATGAATCATGTCTTTCGTCATTTTCTCCGTCATTTTGTCTTAGTTTTCTGTGATGATATCCTCATCTATAGTAAAACCTGGACAACCCATCTTTCTCATGTGGATCGACTTCTCTATCTACTCTCTCGGCACCAACTTTTCCTCAAACAATCTAAAGGTGCTTTTGGTGCCTTGAAATACTTGGGTCATCTTGTGGGCAAGGTCGGTGTTAGGGTGGATCCTAAAAAGATTGAAGCTATGCAATATTGGCCTCACCCAAAGACTCTCAAAATCTTGCGTGGATTTCTGGGTTTAACATGTTATTATTGCAAGTTTGTTAAGAATTATGGAAAGATTGCGGCACCTCTCACTGCTCTCCTTAAAAATAATTCTTTCACTTGGACTCCCATAGTTGCTCAGGCCTTTCAAACTTTGAAGATGGCCATGTGCACCACTCTAGTTCTGTCCCTTCCTAATTTCAAAAAGACCTTTGATCTGGAATGTGATGCTTTTGGGAAAGTAATTGGAGCAGTTCTTATGAAAGAGGGTGGGCCTTTGGCCTTTACCAACAAACAACCGTCAGAGATAAATTTGGGCAAATCAATCTATGAAAAGGAAATTTTGGCCATTCTGCATGCCGTGGATCTTTGGCACCCATATCTATTGGGGCAATGCTTCCAAATTAATACAGATCATCAAAGCCTCAAGTATTTTCTGGAACAAGGCATTTCCTCCCCAGAGCAACAAAAATGGGTGACTAAGCTCTTTGGATATGATTATGAGATCATTTACAAGAAAGGAAAAGACAATGTGGTTGTTGATGCACTTTTCAGAAAATATGAAGATGAAGGGTCCCTTTTTTCTCTCTCCTTCATTGTACCAGATTGGCTCCAAGCTATTCGCCAGGAATGGCTACAAGATCCCAAAATTTCGCATTTGATACAACAATTGCAAGCCAATTCTCCAATTTCCCCAGGGTACACTTGGCACAATTATGAGCTTCGATAAAAAGGCTATTTGTATTTAAGTAAAAAATCAAAACTTACATCCACGATACTTTCTGAGCTTCATGCTACACCCACCGCTGGGCACTCAGGGTTTACCAAAACCTATGATTGGGTCAAACGTTCTTTTTTCTGGGATGGTATGAAACAAGACGTTCACAATTTTGTGGCAAAATGTGATGTTTGTCAACGCAACAGGGGAGACATAGTCAAAGCTCCTATCACACTACAATCGCTTCTGATTCCACCTGCTATCCAAAGGGATATCTCTATGGATTTTATTGCAGGCTTACCTAAATTGGGAAATAAATAAGTCATCATGGTGGTATTTGATCGTCTTTCCAGGTATGCTCATTTCTGTTCTCTTCAACACCCATTTACAACCTCCACTGTTGATCAAATTTTCATGGATCATGTCTGCAAGCTTCATGGCATGCCTCATTCTATTGTTTCTGATTGCGACCCAACTTTCACTAGCAATTTTTGGCAAGAACTGTTCAAGCTACAAGGTACCCAATTTCATCTCAGCACAACTTATCATACCCAGACTAATGGTCAAACTGAAGTTGTCAACAAGTGTTTGGAAACATATTTGAGGTGTTTTGCATCAGAACGACAGAATCAATGGGCTCAATGGTTACCACTAGTTGAATGGTGGTACAACACTTCTTACCATACAACTACATGCATGACTCCTTTTGAAGCGGTATATGGACAAAATACACCTTCAGTTCTCTCATACTTGCCAGGTGCCTCAAAGGTCTAGGCGGTTGACCAAACACTTATGGTTCAAGAGGCTATTATTCATACCCTCAAAGAGAATTTGGCCATGGCCTAGAATTGCATGAAGCAACAGGCAGATCAAGGTAGCTCTGAAAGTCAATTTGCAGAAGGAGATCAAGTGTTTCTTCGACTGCAACCTTATAAGCAAAATTCCCAGAAGGTTGACCATTGTCAGAAACTGGCTCCCAAATTTTATGGTCCTTATACCGTTTTCAAGCGTGTGGGATAGGTGGCCTATCAATTAGCTTTTCCCATTCATTCTAAACTCCATCCTGTTTTTCATGTTTCCTTCTTAAAGAAGGTTATTGGAACTAAGTGTCAAACTCAAACCAACCTTCCCGAGTTGGACGAAGAAGGCTCCATTTCGCTACAACCACAAGTAGTTTTGGACCAGCGTGAGTGTCATTTGTGTCAGCACACCATCAAGCAAGTGTTAGTCCAGTGGAAAGATACAAATCCAACAAATGCCACTTGGGAACCATCTACCATTCTGTAACAATTTCATCATCTCAAGCCTTGAGGACAAGGTTGTTTTTAAGGGGGAGGACATGTTAGAGACCTAACCCCTCACGTAGGTAGAATAAAACAGTTCCATGTAATAAAGGTCAAAATTAATAAGTCCTAGAAATAAGGAAGAATAAGTCAAATGTAAGAAGACCTAATAGAAGCTTCTTCTTCTAGAAGGATCTTCCTCTAGATTGCTCTTTTGGATAGACACATTTAGTATAAATAGAAGTAGAGGGTATACGAGGTTTTGTCTTGGATATTATTGTAATAGAGCTCTGCTTTGCTGGAGGTTTCTCCCTCCAAGAGGCAAGTGAACATTGCTCTCAGTAATCCAAGTGCTCTTTCTGGTGTTATTCCATTATTATTATGGTATTATTGTGGTATTTTTCTAGTTATATCATTATTTATCTGCCATTTATAGCTAATTATTTATGTTCTGCATACTATTTTATATTTGGAATATTACAAAAATCCTCAAATTCCTTTTTCATACATGGCCAATAGTATTGCTTCTTGACTGTGTCAATTGTCTTCTGGTAACCTAGATGTCCCACATAAGGAACCTTATTCATCTCTGACAATATTAGGCTCTTCAACTCTTGATCATTTGGCACATAGACTCTGCATCTATACATGAGTATCCCATCCTCTCTCAACTCATAACCTTCAATTTTTTGCTACGACATACCCTGTTGTAAAGTCGCCTTTTTTTGCTATAACTTCTAAAATTCTATCGCACAAATCCAATTTATACATGTTGATGGTAGTAACATGCATCTCATGCACCCTCCTGTTGACTGCGTCAACCACCTTGTTCTCTTTTCTCCTTACATGCTTTATATCAAAGTCATACTCACTGAGGAACTCTAACCACCTTCTTTGTATGGAATTTAAAATTGGTTGTGAAACAAATATTTTAGACCACAATGGTTTGTTCTCACCTCAAATCTTTTACCCATGAGATAATGTTGCCACATCTTCAAGGCATGCACTATAGTTGCAATTCTAAATCATGAGTAGCATAGAGTCTCTCATGCTCTTTTAATTTTCTTGATTCATAACATACCGCATACCCATTCTGACTAAGGACTCCATCAAACCCTTCCTTGCATGCATCCATATACACACTAAAGTCTGCATCGAGATCATCAATTCTCAAAATTAGCGCACTACTCAACAAATTTTTCAAGTGTTGGAAACTCCTTTCACAATCTGGAGTCCACTAAAATTGTGCACCTTTCTTTTGCAAAGACGCACAATCTTTGAGAATCCTTCATTTGACCTTTTGTAATAACCTTCTAGTCCCATAAAGGACCTAAATTCTGTGACATTTCTTGGTGTCGATCATTCATTAATGGATTTTATCTTTTCCGAATCCACAACTATTCCTTGCTTAGAAATAAATGACCCAAATAATGAATTTGTTGCTGATAAAATGAGCACTTGCTCAACTTTGCATAAAGTTGATGCTCCCTCAAAACTTGCAGTACCATCCTCAAGTGTTGCTCGTGCTCTTCTTCAGACTATGAGTAAATAGGTATGTCATCCAAAAATACAATGACAAATTATTTAAATAACTTCCGAAAACTCCATTCAACAAACACACGAAGACAATTGGTGCATTCGACAACCCAAATGGTACCACTATGAACTTGTAATGGCCATACCTAGTTCTGGAGGTAGTCTCGTTGATGTCTTCTTCCTTAATTCTCACCTGATGATATCCAGATTTGAGATCAATCTTTGAAAATAGTTGCGTGCTCGCAGTTGAAAAAAGAGGTCATCTATCCTTGGAAAATGATACTTGTTCTTTATTGTTACCTTGTTCAAGTGCTTGAAGTCGATACAAAGTCTTAGTGTACCATCCTTCTTCTTCACGAACAATAATGGGGCACCCCAAGGCAACACACTTGGGTGTATATACCCCTTCTTCAGAAGCTCTTCAAGTTGCATCCGCAACTCCTTCAATTCTGGTGTACTCATCCTATAAGGAGTCTTGGATACAAGAGCTTCTCTCGACATCATATTTATAGAGAAATCAATATCTCTTTTCAGTGGCAAACTCAATATCTCTTTAAATACATCCTCAAATTCCTTTAGTATTGCACAATATTCAATACTTGGCACTTTATCCATAAGTGCCTCCTCCATGTGCGCTACAAATACTTGACATCCTTTTCAGTAGCTTTTCTTCAATTGCAAGGCTAGAATTTCTCTAATAGTCATAGCTCTCTTAATGCCTTGAATTGTTCTCAAGTTTCCTTCCTCATCCAAAAAAGTGAATGCCATATTGTAACAGTCTATACCAACATGATTGTGGTCCAACCAATCCATACCAATGAGGAAATCATACGAGCCCAAAGGTATGATATTCAAATCAAATTTTGTGTAGAGTCCAATGCCTTGACCATCTCATTAATTTTCCTTCTTGCCGCTGTGGCTAACTGCACCAACCAAGGTTTTCCAAGTTTGCTTCTCGACAATTGGATTATTTCCACCATTTTAGGATCTAGATAACTATGAATAGCTCATGAGTCAATTAAAGTAGCAATGGGTTGATCATTAATCTTACCTTCCACCTCGATCATGTGCAATTGAAACTTAGCTTACTTGTTGTCCAAAGCTACGTAAATTCTAGGTACACTTCTACCCATGTCTTCAAATGTCGCAAATTTCCATACATTGTACACAATCCTCTCTTTTCAACCTCTTTGAGGGAAGTTGATCCAGATGGATATCAATGGCCACCCACCTATTCCAACTGGCTCAAAACAGTTTTCTGGCAACTTACTATTTTTAGCAGTTTTTCGGTTCCTAAACTTCCGGGGCCATTTTAAGGGCGTAAATGAAAGTTTTTTGGGATCGAGCACCTCAATGATAGCCAAAGGCTTTGATTGAGCCCCCAAAATGAATCTCCTCGACAATATATTTTCAATGAGCTATCGTGCACCCCAAATGACGATCATATGCCAAAGTTACGCCCCCAAGAAGTCGATACACCAAACTACCCAAAACGGGGTCCACAAAATTGTTGGCTTTCCAGGGTTAGGGTTTTGGATTTTCTTTATGATAAAAATGCGTTTGGAGCCTCATTGTAAAATCATCTTCTGGCGAATGTGAGTAGTCGTCACATCTCTTATCAGAGATAAGCTACCACCATTCTAGCGAGTCTTTCACTCTGTATTTTTACAGTCTTGTACATTTCGCTCATTAATAGAAATTGTGTATTACTGTATTTCTGTGTTTATGGTTATATCTCTGATAAATATATGTTATATTATTGGATATATGATACATCTTTGTACAATTATTTATTATATCTCCGCTCTCATTTCATGCCAAAAATAATCTGGATCAGTGGTATCAAAGAAGACTGCTCTTGATTGTTTTTCAGTGCATGTCCCCGACGAGGTCCGAGCATAGAAAGTTGGGTCCCGAGCTTGTTTCTCTTGAGGAAAATCACTCTCACACGCCCAAGAAACCCTCCATGGTGGAAGAAAAGAAAAAAAATGGAGCAAAAGATTCTATTAATCTGTTGCTTGAGCAATCTCTCACGCGACAAAGGGAAAAAATGATGGAGAATTTTTCCCACATTCTTCAATGCTTGCCGATAACAACTGACACATTTTCATCAAGCGACTACTTTGGAGGAACCTCACCTTTCAAGGTACAAGTTAATTTTGATATTCTCGTATTCGAAGGACAGATAGATGGAGATGCCCTATAAGAATGGTTAAATTTTCTAAAAGGTTATTTCTTTGTTCATAATTTCTCCGACAAGGAAAAGATCACCTTTGCACTCCTTAAGGATCTCCCCCATGTCAAACATTGGTGGGAAAATTTCTAAGAGAAAAGTTCAACAAAGGAGTCTGGAATATATGTTAGAATATAGAATATTGTGTGCTCGTTTTACCATTGACAATACCCTTGTCACCCAACCATAGGCCGAAGCCACCCTCCGAGCACCTTAACCTTGACTGAGAATTACTTTGGAAGCAAACCCTAGGCTAGATAGCCAAACAAGGTGTAGCGCATATTCCTCCAAGGATAGCGCACCAACAATAGCTGATCAGATAATCCAAACCCTATCCAAGAGATAGTCCAAGCCAACACTGAAAACTAGTTGTTGCACCTGCAACTCTCCTCCACAAGTGTGCACCAAACTGGGAACTACAGTGCGCACCAGTTGCTTCTCTACAATTCTGAGATGTGTCAAATGAGAACTGGCGCTCTGTATTTATAGTGGTTCTGCCAGATTTTTTGGGGCCGACTTCTCCTTCTGGGTACATGTCTGTTCAATATATTATTATTATTTATCCCCGACTTCTTCTCTTGGAGGCTAATAACCTAATATAAATTATCTTCTTGAGCCGACAAGACTTCTAGGGTTATTAGCCAACTCATT